>JAMKCH010028711.1:0-28885 GCA_023653785.1 Ophioderma brevispina | reverse complement strand
ATTACAATTTCAAGCATTTTCGGACCAATCAGGTTTATTAAAAGAATCTTGGCCGGGGAATGAGTTGCAGGAAATATTGAAATGAAAGTATTAGCACAAACACGACAATTAAAATACCCAATTGAGTCGGCGACTGCAATCGGGGCCGGCAATTCTACAGCAAAACCCCGTGGCAGCCTCACGGATAAAGCGACACTCAGTCTCCAGATTTGCAAAATTCTACACGAAAATTTTCGTGCTATTTTTGTCTTAATTGCTCTGATTTTTGTATCAAATAATTAACAAAGATTTTTTATTACCAATTCAAATGTTCTTGGCGTCCGCACAACTGTCATGGTTATTTTCCTTGGCAGTTTGCTACTCTGTTTCTGCTGGAGCTCAAACATTATAATGAGCTTCTTTGGCCCCAGCTTGTACCTCGCGTTCTCCCGAGTGAGTCCTTCCCCAAAATCTACCCTACGTTCTTCATCAGAACTCTAATCTGAGCTCCACACTACAAAGCCACTTCAAACGCGTCATCTGCATCTCCATTTAAAATTCCTCATTAATCCATTCCATTTTTTGTAAAAATGTACGAAAAGGAAACATTGTACAGATGTAAATACCGAGTAGTCAGCTTCTTGCTCCTTAGACACCGCTATGCATTTCTGCAGTGCTGGCAACCGGAAGTGCCCTGGAGTAAACAGGATGACGTCACGTGTAAGGCCTCCCAATGTGTATGAAGCTCTATGCCCGTTTGTTCTGAAGTGCCTTCTATGACCATTAATATGGCTCAATTAAAAATTGTTGAAGTGCTGATAAGTTAAATTTTTGTCGATTTTGCTTTATATACATGTTAAGAATGGAAAAATAATAATAAGATTGGATTAAAAGCTGTCTGCCCCACTTTAAACACTTGGTTATCCCTAAGACTACAATCTTGGAACAAAAGTGTAGATTAACTTTCTTACCGGTACAGTAAAATCATCCCCAATATACCCCAGAACACAGTTGCAAAACTAAATTGTGTTACAGTGCTCCTAACCATACTCAACATTGATTGGGGGGTAAGAAGGAGGTTTTATGGATTAGCAAAAGCTTGATACCAAAAAAAAGTTTCAGTTTTATTTACTTAAAAATGTTGAATTATGCAAATGTGAAAGAGCAATTTCCACAAGTGTGCGAACTACTTTTGTCCAAGAGTAGTACTGGACAAGTGTTTTTGTTTTAGTACAGTAATATAGGCACATCAAGGTTTAGGGATTGATTCAAAACCACCTCGGTGGTTCACACCATTTCCTTGCCATGATCAACTGCCATTATTTGTGATTTCTCGTACATGAGGTCCATTGTCATTAGGTACATCGCATGTTGTGATTTCTGTTTAGAATTAATAGATAATGGTTAAGTGATACAATTAAGCCGACATGAGCACATACTGAGACTGTTTGCAGAGTCAGACTGGTTTTGACGCCCTGCATGTGCAGGTTTGAAATAATTGGCACATTATCCAGGTTTAAACCTCCTATGGGATCAAACTGTAGGGGAAAATGGAATCCAAAACCTTCATGTTTAATGTTCATAAAAATCCCTCTTTGAGTAAAGTAATAGAGCACACTAGACATAGCACCTGCAATGCTTATGCATATACCATTACAATGTATTTAAGATATCGTTTCTGGTTGTAGGAGTACTTAAAGGGACATAGTGCATGAAAAAAATTGACATACTGACAAAGGACCCTTTACTGAAATCACTTCCACAAGTTTAAAACAATTTTGGATGTTTACATTCTGTAAAAACAGGAGAGTTCCGGGGGGGGGGGGGGGCGGAGGTGGCAGTTGTGGCAATTCTGGAACAGAAAGCAAGGTGTTCACATCCCTGACAGAATTTACAGTGTATTATAGCATGTTTTACGGACACATTCAAAAGCATTCAGGACCGGGTTCAGGCATTGTACTTTAGGCTTGGTAGTAAGAATTGATTGGAAATTGGAAGATGGATTAGCCGGGGATTAGCACACATACAATAGCAATGGTCTGGGAGCTGCTGACAACATGCTTTTCAAGTTTTGGTAAATGCTGGCAGTAATTCACATCCTTGTTCCAGAACTTGCCAAAAACTGCCACCTCCCCCCTGGATCTCTTTCTGTTTTTACAGGATATAAAATCCAAATTGTTTCAAACTCGGGAAGTGATTCATAAGGGTCTTCTCATTATGTCAATTTTTTTCATGCCATATGTCCCTTTAAAGGGGCACTGTGAAATTTGAATCTTGCTCACCCTCATCCCAACAAACTTAGTGGCACCGCACATTGAAACAAAATATGAAATTTCTTCAATGGCCTTCAAAATGACAAAGTCATATGATCATTGGGAGAATACAGATATATTTTCACATGCAAAAATAGCATAACTTAAAACATTATGAGTCTTAAAAGCTTAGGCCATCCAGTGATTTTTTAGCCCTAATTTGTAGGTATGTCATAGTTTAATCAACAAATGTGGTTATTACCGAGTATCACAGACTCATACTTTTGATATTAAAGCCACAAAGGTCCACAGCGGTCAAATAGGGTGGATGCCAAGGGAATTGGGTAGAAGTTTCATATAGGTCCCATTGATGCCAAATGAGGTATTGCTATGGGATATCATTCGTCAAGCGCTACTGCACCACGTCATCAGCGCATGACGGAACAATTGTAATACCTCATTTGCATCAAGGGACTTCTATATGAAACTGTAAATACCGGGAATTGACTCCGGCTTGGTTTTTCTTGTTTTCAACACCATGCTACTCGGGTTTTTAAAAGCCCCATCCTCCTTATCAACACAATTTTGGGTCCTTCCCATGTGCTAATGTTGTTTTTAAAACCATTAAGATGTATGTTTTCCCACCAGAACAAAATCCTTTTTGGTTTAGAGCAGCCTAGAAATTGATGTATTCTTCCCGACCCCGTTTTCTTGCATTTTCAAATTTATTTATGTGTCTGTGTGCTTGTTATTTGTTTGGTTTTCTTTAGAGTTTTTTGGTGTAATTGTTTCTTTGAGAGAGTGGCAACAACATAAATCACCTGACACCAGAATATACACCCATACACACTTTTTATTTCCCTGTGGGACCTTAAAAAAACACTTTTTTTGTACACAGTAAATTTATTACTACGATAAAAAGATACAGTAAAATAAAGTGCCTTTGGGGTAGGGTGGGTTTGGGAGTTAAGGTTTTGTTGTTGTTGTTTTTTTTTTTTTGGGGGGGGCTTCTTTTGTCATTTTGAACCATTTTGTTGCAGACAACTGGTTTTAAACTGTCTTTGGGGTAACAGGCTCTCTCTAAGACTAATATTAAAGTATCTTGTGGGACTCAGATTTTTTTTTAATGTCCCCATAAGGCATGTTATAAGTTTGGGCACCTAAAAAAGGTGGGATTTTTGCATTCTTAGTGTTTTCCAAAACTTGTTTAGCTTCTTGTAGTTTGTAATTTATTGAGAAGACAGAGCTTGTTTTGGTATTATGTTTTTCCTTGGCATTGGCCTTCAATTTCTGAAGCCAAAAAATATGATTTAAGTTTTGTACCAATTCTGTAACTGTTAGCGTAAAAAGTCAGGGGTGGATCCTGAGTGGCGGAGGAGCTTGTGGCGGAGGAGCAATTCTAAAAATGGGTGCTACGGACAAACAACGCATGATATTAGGTTCAGGAATATTCATAGGCAGGTCTAGGTTGTGATCCTCTTTACTTCTTTAAACTAAAAATTCTAGAAAACAACCAATGTTTGGACAAATCTGAAAAAGCGCCCTTCGTGGCTCCATGTTGGAGATCAAAAAAGGCAATTTTTTCACAGAAAACCGCTTTGTCAATTCTCTCTAACTTTCATAATTGTGTTGATTTGCCCGGATTTTAACTCTAGTAACACATCTCATCATGAAAAATATGTCAGTACAGTAACCAGATATAGGGAGAAAAGAAGAAATCTAGCATTAATTTTTTATGACCACCCTGTAATCTTTTGTATGGAAGTGAACTTGTCCATAAAAGTTGTACTTGGCTTGGTGGGCAATTTGTTAATTATATTAAAAGTGCCAAAAATTGTATCATCACTGTAGTTTAGGGTGCGACACCCATAACCTGAATACCTTTCTTACTTTTTTGCTTGTTACCCCTGTATATTTATAGTCACCCTGTATGAAAGCCAATTGTATATGTTTTCTGAAATCTGCAGAGTGTATGCTCTCAGAATATATGTACTTCATATAGGGTAAAATGTACAGTTTAAACGTTAATAAAGCATCAAACCTGTAAAATCATGTAGTTTGCCCTAAAAATGCACATGCAACTCAATTGGTGCCCAACTAAAAACCATGACTCATAAGGCTTAAAACTTCCCAACAGCCTGTGTATCTGTACACACACTCCCACACACACCCTTACACAACACACTATGACCATCGATAATCTTTGCTCATCAATTACTGAAGTTTTGAATGTGTATGATTATTGAGGTGTAAAATGTACTAAAAGCCACTGTTGAATCAGAAACGGGTATCATCAGGTCAACTGAATTGTAGCCTTGATTTACTTACCATCACTTCTAACCCCTACCACCACTACCAGGCTAGGCCACCTATAATGGTCCTTGCATTATTCTTTGACATTGATACACGCACCATCACAACACGCTTTAGTTGCTCTAATGGTTTTCTTGGTTGCTTTAATTTGGCAGACATGCAGCATATGTCTCAATTGACGCAGAAGTATTACTTTTAACTTAAGTTGTAATATTTTAAAAAGCTTCAGTGTGGTGGAAAACTTACCAAAAGAATTGAAATTCAATTAATGCTTTTGTTTGATGATGAAAATAGGCACAATAAAAAACCTGATGGATTTCAAATTAAGTAATAGTAGATTCAACTAGAATAATTGTTATTGTTAGAATGTATTAGCTGGAAAAAATGTATGTTAAAGTGGTCATCTAGTGTGTCCATGGTGTTACCTTCACTGTGTGGATTCTTATTAAGACCCATCAGTGATTTTCCCAAAAGAGTCAAATATTTTCACATTTGAGAGAGCTTAAAAGTGAAGGATAATCTAGGTACACTTTCCATAATTTCCTTTTTTCCAATTGAAGAATTTACAGAAAAGGAATAAAATGGCAGTGTTCAAAGATATGAATCTCCATTCAGTTACGTGTTGTAGTAAGTGTCTGTACCGACAGTAATGACTATAATATCTGATTTGTCCTTATTAGGTTGCTTCTGATCTTATCATATTCAGGGCAGGTCAGGTACTTGTTACAGACATGCAAAAAACTGAGTTTTTATAATTTTTTCGGTTTTCTGATATAGCAAATCACTGATAGTGCCTTTAAAGGGATTTGTTGGTATGAATCTATCGGCACATATATTATGAAATATCCCTAAATATGACGTACCAGATGGTTTGCATGGTTATTGGAGTATTCCTTGCGAAGAAAACACCATTTTCATGCTTAACTTTCGAAGCAGTAGACGATTTAACGAAGCCGCCATGTTTATTATTTACGCTATCGTTTTGCCACAAGCCATGTTTAGTCTTTCACACCAATTGAAAGATGATCGGTGGTTAGTCAAGTTCTGGCCTGTATGAAAGACTATCGCATTTACTTTTAACATTGAAATTAAAAACACAGCTTTAATTTAACATTTTCCTTTAAAATATATAAATTTATCAAAAATAGCATACATTTATGCCTAATTTTTATAAAATGAGCCTGGAATTCTTGAAAAATATAGTTTTTAAAATAAAATTAGGAAACTCTTCATCATACGAAGAAGTGCTACTCGGTACATTGAAAAGTACGTAGATTGCTGAACCGCGCATTAGTGGGTTTCGAACACTGATCTCTATACAATGGATTGGAAACCTGGGCTTCGTAATTGAGGCACTGACGGCCATATTGGTCATCCAAAAAGAGCCCAAGCAGATGGTTAAGAGCCGGTCATTTATACAAAATTTGTTCCCATTGAAATGTGGATAAGCGACATAACAGACTACAGAATCAAGCCAATTCATTGCGCGTATGGGATGGCATGTCTCTAAAACGTGCACCCGGGATACAACTTCTGTTAACAGGTGTCTCTGGAATGCTATTGTGTTTGGTAGACCAAGATGTCCGCCCGTTGCTCCATTCATCTAAGAGCGTGTTTCTACTGGGGCTATTTACCGCGTCGGACACAGATCGATCCGTTATCCAGCTCAGTAGAAACAGACCAACCCGCTATTTTAACGCGACGCGGTACGGCAAAACCAAACCTGCTCTGAGAAGGTTTTTGCCGTGTTGCATACCGCTATTCACAAGTAGAAACAGCCGATAGCGGCATTTGCCGTGTTTGGCAGGCGCTGGTAATGCGAATTCCGCTACATGCGTTGTTCAAATCATTCAGGCAGTTAGCATGAGGCATATTTCATTTCAGAAGTGAATCAACATCAATAATTCATGTGAACACGTAACTAATTTCTTTAGTTTACTTTACACCTACTGATGGTCATCCATTAAAAAAATATAAATAACTCAAGACCTATGATAAGTAGGCCTATGATAAAGAACGGAAAGGGAATAGGCCTACATGATAAAAACCACACTTATAGTCATAGCCAGTTCTGTTTATTGGGCCTTAAAATTCGAGTTGTTGCACCACCTGTGTGATTAATTCCCATATATCACCTTAAAAGGGGTGTCCCCTGACTAGGATTAGGTATTGTTTCCGCCCCGAAATGGTTGGCACCATTTAGCGCGTACTGCACCATTTAAAAAATGGCACCATTGTTTATGAAAACTGCTATTGTATTTTCGTTATAGATAAGAACTTTGTCTGGACTAAACGAAATTGAAGTTTTACCTCCTTCCTTAAGTGTGCTTAAACATTTAAGTGTCCAAAGGCCGCCGGAAGGAGGCAAGTTTTCTTAAATGTACTACAAATTGCCAAATGATGGGTTAAGAATCGATTATCTTTTGGGAGCACCAAAAAGAGAATTGATGACATTTGGTATATGGCGACGTATCATATAACTCGTGAGGGCGGCGGTTATACCCGCTCCGGGGGTCATAATCACGAAGAAAAACGCCCCATGTACATCTTTTTCGACATAATAAGAAGCGTAAGGAAAACTATCGATAACATTTTTCCGCATCTTCTCTCGTACTTTTGGACTATTGCGACCACGCAACACTAGTTGACGCCGGGAAGGAAGATGATCTCGGCAGTAAAGAGGGAAAAGGATCTGGTGGTACAAGTCAGAAACAAGATAGCACTTATGTGCTCGCCAGAAAGTTAGGTCACCATATTGAAATTTCCCTTTTTCATATAGACACTTTTTCACTTCTTCATAAGCTATTTGTATTCTTACTGGGAAACACCTATGACGTTACTGATTAGTCCTTAAATACAGTCAGCACCCATTTATTTATGATTTTATTGGCATTAAGGTTGGTTATGATCTATGGTCTTCCTATGAACTATTATAGAGTCAGTTTAACTATGTTTATGGCCCAAGTAGTAACCACTATTGTGAACAGCATTCTCTGGACCTGTCAATAACCTCCCATCTTTAATATATGTTTACATCTTTGAAAAAATGATTTAGGGCATTATTAGAAAGTGTGTTTAATAACATCGGACAAGATGATTGAGCTGCTTTTCTTTCTAATTTACGTACCCTAGAGCGCATATAATCACCGCCATCTTTAAAAACAATCCTATACGTAACATATATAAATGCCATAATTATTTTGGAGCTCCCAAAATAATCAACCCAGGTTCTTATTTCAACAATTTGCATTTTAGTTCATTAGGCAATATGTCCATCTTGCGGCGGCCAGCTTTGACGCCCTATATGGTGGAAGCCCCCTTAAAGGAAGTTCAAACTTGATATCGCTTAGTCGTGGATATAATTTCTATCTGTAATGAAATTATAATTTTTTATTTTTTGAAATTGATAATTTAACTAAACTTTTCAATATTGACATACTAAAAGTCCAAAGAAATCCAAGTGGTGGAAACATGTCTAATCCTAGTCAGGGGGTATTCCCCTTCAAGGTGATATATGGGAAAATTAATCACTAGTTGGGTGCAAGGGGGACGAACGGCAATTCCATGAGGCAGCTTATGGACTATCACGGGAAAGAAATCCCCCCATAGAAGATGGAACAGGGGGAAATATGGACCCGTTCGGGTTCTGTCCGAAGCATGATATCGGTAAGTGCAGTCCAATCATGCCACTACCTGGTATGTTCCCTTCACTAGAAAAGCTGAGATAGCGGAAAATCCGGGTCCATAGCGGGTCCACAAAAGCCCGCGTTTTGCGTTCGCAGTTAGAAAAACCGCTCTAAATCTACAATTACTTGTTGTGTAGCCAATCCATTTTATAGAGATCAGTGGTTATAGTGCGCCTACACTGCGATAAAAACTATAAATATTTACTGACCCCTTTTAAAATGTCCACGTTTTCAATGGATTGTTAGTGTTTAGGCCAACTAAACCTTTGTTAATCACAAAATGATCTCTAAAACAGACCCCTCTTACATTTGTTCTTCTCCAATCACTGAGGTTTAAAAAGTGTAATTTTTGTCATAAAAATTTCTAAACGAACTTCGCTCCTATCCTATTGTGTGCTCAACAAAGTTTCACAAGATGAGGCTGTGGGTCAAACTTGGTGAATGTCCACATGATCTATTTTCGCTGGCTTCTGTTTTTCGGTATTTGCATGCGGCATTGTAAATATCCCACAGGAAATAAAAATGGTAGCTTCCATGATGGCTTACATTGTGTAACATTTGGTTGGAAAACTCTGGATTTTTTTTCGCAAGAAATACTCCAATGGCTATGAAGTGGTACGTTTTATAGGATTTAACTTGTTGTTATTATATTTATTGTCCGATAGATTCATACCAATAAATCCTTTAACTTTATATCTATTCTTTTTCTTTTTGTAACAGAGATACATTGTTGATTAAAGGCTTACTCATTCAGAGATTTCCAGAGGATGACACACTCAATTTTTGTAAACAAATTATGTTTTTTGCATAATACATAATGCTTATACCCCATACTAGTGTGTGAATAGCTTAGCGCAAAGCGATGTACTTCATAGAGAAAATTCACAACTTTTTTTTTACCAATTCAGATCTGGAATTTTAATACACACTAGCCTTATTGTACTCTTACTTGACATTCAGGTTTCACACTCAAAAAAAATTGTTTCTTCTCCAACTTTGGAATTTGGCATTAGGAGACTAGCCTTTAATGTTGGGTGACTATTTGTAAATTATTACACACACACACACAAACGCATACACACACAACACACTTATGCCCATTCAACATTCAATTTTATATGAAGTTTTTTATTTGTGATTGAATGAAAATGCTGCTGTGATTGGCCATTCATTTGGGAAGTCCACACGTGACCGAACTTTATTTTCCCTCCTAATGAAACAACCAATCTAGCAAAAGCACAAGCTTTTGCCAACCTGACCAAAAATATTGTTTCCCATCCACTTTCGCTCGATTGACTGTTTTGTCATGGAGGGCAAATAAAAGCTTGGTCACGTGTGTGACTTCCCAAGGAGGCCCTGCTCGCAAAATTTGAAGTGCAGTACTTCAAAATGGCTTACATCATCACTATTGTTTATTTTTTTTTAATTTTTTATAAGGCTCTCTTATTGTTTACTTGGTTTGATAAATTTCAATTCATTCCACAAGCATTTTTTTTAAAACAATTTTGAAAATCTCAACCGTTTTTGGATAATTTTTGCAATGTCCCTCACACCCCCCTCTATGGTCTGAGCAAATCCCTACTCAAAATGAACAAATAAAAATCACTTCCACAGATGTTTGTTACATCATATCATTAGTATCTGTCCTGCAAGTTATCCTCTTTAATGTGAATTTAACATATCACACATTTGTTTATTAAATTAAAATTTTGTATACTTTTTCTTTCATTGATTGATCAAACAACATTGTGCAGAGGCCACTTTTCATACTTTCCAATCAACCACAAACCAGCAAGAGACAGAAGAGATATTGCTTGTACGCTGCTCTGTTATCCGCATTCCCCTCCCCACCCCCGCCGGCCAAGTTGACGAATTTGGGCCCATGCAATTTGATTACACCTTGTGGCACCACAGCCAATTGCCCACGAAATGTACGATGAGCTGTGCATGGCACTCAGCCAGATTTTATTCCAAGTGAAATTGTGTCCGCTCGTGTCGATTATGCCTTTTCCCAATATTTGTTTCATTTCAAGCTTGCCCTACTCCAGAGCTCAGATATGCCAACAGTGTAATATAAAAACGGTGACCTGCCAGAGGAGAGAAAGTGTTAATTGGGTTAGGTGTTATCTTATGCTATTTTTTCCCTTCTTTTATTCTCAGTGTTTTCAGGTTGAACTGTAATCTTAAAGGTGATGATCAATGTTCTGTGGCACGTAATATCAAAGGAAATTATTGACACACGCATACACAAGGGTAAAATCAGCATATGTTTAAATTTATTTTTATTGTGGCAACATCGATTAGAAATTACCGATATACTCTATAGTATATGTGGTTGATTGTCTCAAAGGTGCTGTTAACTAGCACTCTGTCATATTAGAAATTGACTGTAGATGTGATCATGTTCTAAGATTAATCTTCCTGAACAATGGTACATTAATTACGGGGGGGGGGGGATGGAATTCGGAAATTGTGAACTACATTTTTTGAAACATTTTTAAAGTGGGAAGAACATTAAATCGATAGTTATTAAGGCATTATCCATCATTGATCTACCCAAAAGAGTCACACCATAAAAATATTTGCAGAAGTAGTCGTAAGGGGGGGATAAGTCGTGCAGAAGTTGGCATAGTATTTTTTCCCAAATGAAAAATTACAAAAAAGGAGAAAGAGCAGTGTTCAAAGATAAGAATCTCCACTCAATTAGCATTGTAATAAGTGTCTGTAAGGACAGTACACATGACTAAAATATCATCCGATTTTGGGTCCTTATATAGGTTGCTTTCATTTTACTACTTTGCAGTACATTCTCGAATAGCAAAATGCAAATCTGATTTTATAGTTTTTTGTCAATCTCCTGATTAAAACGTATCATGATGCCTTTAAGACCTATATGGGATTTGTTATAAAGTACTATTTAGGCAATGCATCTTTTTTGAGAAAGTCTAGAAAATTGGTATTTTAATTTCATGATTTGAAATGGTATATCCATACACATATGAAGCCTGTTAAGAAGACATTTACAAGATATTGACTATCGTGTTGGTATCGCCTGTCCACCACTCAAAATATTGGACCTGCCTATCAATATTATACAAATAATGAATGTTTATGAGTGCAATTGTAAGAATATTTCATGATTTGAAGATGAATGTTCCAAGCTTACAACGAGGCGTAGCCGAGTTGATGGAACATTTCATCTTCAACATCATGAAAATATTACATTTCCATTGCACGAATGACAACAATTCATTATTTGTTAATATATAACATCTAAGTTAGATCCTTGTCATCTAGTATTAAAGCTCAGACTACTACGCTACGGCATGACGCTCTAAGCCGAGCTAGCCTGGGCTAATAGCCGCTGTCAAGTAAGATTGCAATACGACCCAGGGCTACTCTGCGGGTTAAGGCCGAAAATATATGACTTTAATTTACCTTCTACTATGTACTTGGTCTGAAGAAACCCCCATGGCCGGGAATTCCCACGTCGAACTAAATCCTAGCTGAACAACATAACATATACTGCCGCAAACAACAATAGCGTGCAGTCCATTGTTCACCACACAAAGACCGCAGTCAGAGGACTCGCTGCTGCACCGCAATCAACGCTGATCATAATAGCATCATAGTCGGCGGCAAAGTTCCCGTATAGGGCATGCATTAGTGGTAACCCACGTTTTTTGATGGAAGACGCAGAGGAAGCATAATATAACGCAAAGTATGGAACAAAATGGCACGCCAAATGGAACAAACATGCACAGTATGTGACGTAAGACATGGACAAGTTAGCATTTATTTAATGACCATGTGACCGAGAATCCTCCAATCAAATGGACAGGATCTTTTAGGTGTTATATATGAGCGCGATATTCGATACCAACAAGAGGAAAACCTGCCTTTTATTCTCTAATCGCCTACAAAATAATGATTTGCATTAAAGTTCAAAAATCAGGATTAAGCAGAAATGGGTGATTTCTGGAGAAGTATCACAACAAACAAACTTCGTCTGATTTTACTCCTAAATAGAGTTTAGATTAAGTGTTCACCATCTTTGATTTTAAGTACAAAAAGATTGCATGCTTACAATTTCTAAAACAACTTTGACAAACAAATGCAAAAACAGGCTAATTATGATGGGGATCCCCAATAAAATCCAGTCATTTCAAGAAATGTGATCATCTACAGCTATACCATTTTAAGGGAGTAAAAGAAATTACACATTCAAATTCTCCAATTGAAAACAATGACATCACTTAAATATGGTTTTTGAACACTTTAACAAAAAAATAAAAAATTTGAAAAAAACGAACCCATGCTTTACCAAAATTGGAATGAAAAGGGGGTCTTGATATACCAGAAGGCTGGGAAAATGAGATCAATGTTTGAGGCACGTCCTGCTATGGTCATTTGTGTTGAGTACCCCCCTCCCCCGGGAAATAATTTACTAAAACACTGAAACAAACATTCTACACTTTTTTCAACAAGAAATCACCTTTATCCCACTGACTTTTAGCCAGGGGTTTTGCATGGAGCAATTGATCGGTCGCACATCGTAGGTTTTGTAATCCCTCGTAAGTTGTCCGTCTCCATGCTGTCTTCTTACAACATGAAGGGCCAAGAAAAAAAGGTTTGTCCCAGTTACCGCTCCTATAGGTGTAAAAAAATTGCATTTGCCACATTTCTTTTTTAAAGTTTCAAGAGATTTTAAAAATTTTTTTAACTGGTCAAAAAAAAAGTCATCTAAAATGAAATCCAAAAGAATTTCCACATAGCGCATGCTTTTTTAACTCTAAAGAAAAGCCATCATAGCAATTAGGGTTTTTGATTACAGGAAACTGATACAAACTAGTTCTTGTTTGGCCTCAGGACACATTCAAAGGTCTATATTTTCTATATATTTTTCACATAAAAGGAAAAAAAAACAATGAAAGGATGCAATTTTAACAAGCCCCATCAATGTCACTTTACTGTTTTCATGAATTGGGCTCTGAAAAAGATGGAGCTGCTGATGTGATTTGCCAGCGCTTTTTGCTCAAATTATTGAATACACTGGGCAGGTTGTAATAAGTTTCTTGTGCTAGAGGCTGGTTTTTTTTTTAGATAAGCTTTTAGTAACTTAATTACATGTGATACATTTAAATACCAATTTACCATGGCTCAATAGATAATCTACACAGCAATACATAATTTACAGCACTGAATAGAAAAGTTCTTTGACCCTGCGATTTTCCCTCTTGTAACAACTTCTATTGCAGTCTTCATTGTGTCTGCGGTAAATTACATAGTGTTAAAACCATTAGTCTCGAGTCATCGAGAGTTCACGGCAAAAAGGCCCCATCTGCAATAGACGGCCAAGGTATCTAGCTTGGCAGGGATATAACACTTAATACAGACAAAACTGACAAATGGCAGCTATTGAAGATGGAGCATTTTGTCAGTAAACCTTGATTGAGCTATCAAAAAGGACAGTAGGACATGCTAAGTTGGTCAGAAAACTTAAACTTAAAACTCCCTCCTGCAGTGCAGAGTACCTAGAGTTGACAATTATCATCCAAAGGACTAAGTTCAGTAAGCTGTGCTGCATTACATATTAAAGAGTTTGCATTTCGATGGCTTCCGCACCTTATGTTTTATTCATTGTTCACTAGATATCTTTGAGCAAAGCGTATTCACAAAAATTTGTGTTGATCCCGATCTTGAGGGTTTTGTGATTATGAGCACATGATTTGCTTGTTTCCCCACAGTCCCCATAGGCCACTGTGCTGTAATTTCGGTCCGTTTACGGACAGAAAATACAAAATTGCGAATTCCTATCAGACACGACCGAATTTGACACTAATATTAGGGTACACATGGATACTAAGGCTGACGGTTCAGATGATATAAAAGATCTAACTTTTGTGAGGTAAGTCGGGGGGGACAAGGTTTGATGGATCACGAAATGCCTCGTTAAATATGGATGACCTTATGTATTTAGGGGTTATATAAATTGACTCAGAAACAGAAGTATATGTATTTTTTTCTCAATACATTGGGAATGAAAGTTTCGAACCGTGGATGGGAGTTGCGATTGTTCGGCTCAAGGGCAATTGAAAGCAATAAATTATTCGGAGCCGTGTGCATATGATAGGATTCCCCTCTTTAAACATCTTTATTTCCCGTACTCCATAAACTATTTACATGTGCATTTGCTTTCTTTGGGCTGATATAAAAAGGATGAGTATCCCTGAGCTGGGCACAGCAAAGATTTTTTGTTATTATACTAGATGAGGAGGGCATGTTGAGAGGTTCTAGTGGGAAGAGGATTCTGACATAAAGCCAAATACAAGTTTGCTTAGCTTCCCATAGCCAAAAAAACCCTAAGAGATTTTTTGTTGGTGTTTTTTAGCTATGTTAACATAATTTATGCCCTCCATGATGATAGGTGTGAGGTAAAACCACCCGAGTATATTCCCAGCCACACAAATTATTTCAAAATCAACATTGCTGGTATCATGTGTATTTTAAACACCTTTCTTCTTGCTTTCTTCAAAACAAGTTGGGATACATTGTCAGAACCCTCGGAAACTAGTCTAACCGAGTGGGGTGTGTGATGATGTGAATGTGAAACAGGTGGGGGGAGGGTACAACCCCTAAGGTTTTCTCCATTTGGTCATTCATTTGAGTGTTTTTTTTCTTGGTTTGGGGAAAAAATCTTAGGGAGGTGCAGCCTCAAGTGTTGTTCCTCCATACAAAAACACTAAATAATGACCAAATGGCTTTAGTTTATTGTAGGACAGTCCTTTGTGTTCATTTTACATCGTTTGGACCTTATACTTTTCCTGTGGTAGGTTTGGTCATCAAAGTTGCAGGGTAGAGAGGTTAGCGCAACCTCTGAGATTTTTTTTCCTCCTATTTAAAAGCAATTACAGATATAAACTTAGAAAACCAATAATGTAGGTTAGAAAGCTTTTCCTTTCTGTAAAGCAACAAAAAAAAAAACAATCTTTAAAAATGTTAGAAAAGTTTTTATTGCCATTTTTCCAACTTGTAATTTTTTTCCTTCTTTTTAAAAACAAGTAGGAAGCAAGAATGTCCTTTACAAAGATTAACAAAGCACTAAAAAGCACTTTTTAAAATCCCTGCATGAGAGCTGGGGAAACCTTGTTCTTTTTTGGCCTTAGAGGAATTTGAGCATAGGAGAGTTTAAGTGACTTGTTCCATATAGTAGTAATGAGGCAGAATATCAAAATGAAGTACACTGTTGGTGATTACTTTTCAAGATTTTCTGTTCATTCAGCCTTACGTTTAAAGTGACACTAGCCATGTTCACAAAACTCCAAAGGTTTGTTGAAACCCCGAGGTGGAAAAAAAACATTAAATCCAATTATTTATTACTCCAATTACGTTCACACGATGGCCCCAAAACTATGAACTCATACACCTGACCCTTCTCCTCCGATTTTTTTCTTTTTCAACGGAAGTGTAGACCGGACGTACCATACCGGAAACAAGCCGTTGCACTTTCGCGCGTTTTATATTTCAAATGATCACAGGTTTGAGTTGTCAAAAAACGATGACCTTGCGATGCGGTCACCTCCGCTCAATATCCCCGAAGTGTGTCACACGGCAAGTCACTCCAAAACACTCCGGAGGGTTATTGGAGTTTGAGTTTCACCACCTAGTTTTTTAGGGGGATAAATACACCCACCTAGACTCGATAAAACTCCGGATAGTTTTAAAACCTTCCAAATGCGTCCACACGGCCCAAAAAAAACCCCCGATCGACCACTCCAGAGTTTTGAACTCCGGAGTTTCAGCCTCGCGTGTGGACCGATACTACTACTGATTCAGTGTGAAACACTTGGCATAGAGTTTGAATCCTCCTCCTGGGGCTCTAGGGGAATAGTTAGAAGAAAACCTCGAGTGGTTAGTGAAACAAATCAAAGGCTAGGAACCAGGGTTGCTTGGGGGGACTCAGCCCCGGCAATAATTTGGTGGGGCTTAAAGTTGACTCAGAGATTTCAAAAATATTTATTTTTGTGTTGTAATTTAATTAAAAATAGTCAACTAGAACTAAAGATAGTAACCTAAAACTGCACAATTCCGAATTTGAGATGAATCAGATTTTTTGTTTTGATGCAGTAAAACGTTTATGTGTGTCTTATGTCCCATAGCATACTGTGTATAACAAAAATTCCGAATCCCGTAATTTTATAACAAAGTTGTGAGTTTCTATATAAAGGAATTGATTTAAGCTTAGCAATTCACACATTGATTCGTATATGTACCAGTCTTATGTCATGAAACAAACACAATTTTTTGGAAATTAGGGCGGCCCGCCTCAGGAAATCTGAGTCAAGCCTTTAGCCTTTCAGGCCCCCAGTAATTGAAGTGAAAGCATGTAAACGTTTAAAACATACAAATTTTCAGGTATGAGCTCAAATGTCGGGCAAAATGCCCATAAAAATGTTTTTCCATTCAGCCTGTTTAAGCCAACAGCTAAGGGAGTTTGCCCCCTGACCCCCACCAAGGGGCTGTGCTGCCCTGGACAAATCCACCAGGGGGGTTTTGCAGCACCCCCTGACTGCCATCAGGTTCAACAGACTTTGACTGGGGCTTTCATCTTCCCCTCTTGTTGAAAATCTTCCTAAGCCTATACATGAAGTTCTTTCCTCACTAAATTGATGCAGAAAGTTGTCAGCAAGACATGTTTTGATTTTTAACAGACAAAAAAGAGACATTTCTAAGGGACACACACCTTTGTTGATATTTTTTGGCTTAATTTAAGTTCCTTGAAAATTACAAAAGGATTTTTTTATCTCAGAGTACATTGCGGGGTCTGAACTATCTTCAAAACTAAATTGTAGACTAGGTCATGAAATTTAAATACAAAAGGCAGGACTTATTGTTGTTCAGATTTGTAATTTGGGGTGCCCCCCCCCCTAAAAAAATTGCAAAATGACATATTGGGAACAATAGCAAAAGTGATTACTGTTTAAAAAAAGGTCATCAATAAGTTTTAGAGAGAGTGGTGACTGGTGCTTCAGTGAGTGTAGTCAATAAATAATATGGACTACTAGGCAGTCCACCGGGGTTCGAGATCACCTGGGTTTTCGCGCGACTCAAACTGGCATATGAATGGACCCCTCAGGCTTTGCGGTGGTGCCTTTGACCTGGAATGAATGACCTCTGATGACCTAGTCTGACCTTTAAAATTTCGGCATCACAATCGACCCCCCAGCCCACCAAGTTTCGTTGGATACCCCAAAGCTTACCCCTGTTGACTCCTTTACCAATGAATGACCCCGAATGACCTTGTCATGAACCCTTCAAAAATTGTTGGCGTCAAAAAATCGACCCCACCCGCCAAGTTTCATGTCTATACCCCAACGTTTAACCCTATTTGACCTGAATGACACCCTGATGACCTTTGATCCACTAACCCATACAACCTCGTCATACAAGGGCACAAAACCACCCACAAAGTTTCAGAAGTGCGAACCCGCGTCCCGAGAAACCAACGTTTAACCTAATTTCAGCCTCAACAATCGACCCCCACCCTCCAAGTTTTCATGTCCATCACCAACATTACCCCATTGGTGACCTTGAATGGACCCTATGACCTTGTTGTGACCTTTAAAATTTTCGGCATCACACTCGACTACCGCCCATACTAAGTTTCGTTTGGATACAACAGTTACCTCTTTTAGACCTTGAATTACCCTAAATGCTTGTCACATGACCTGTAAAATTGTTTGGCATCAAAAATCGACCCCACCCTCCACGTTTCATGTCCATACACCAACTTTGTACCCATTGCACCTTGAATGACCCCTTAACCTTTGATCCACATAACCATACACCCACGGTCCTTTGGACGGTCCGGGCACCACACCCCCAAGTTTCAAAAGTGCGCCCTCGGATCTCCAGAAACCAATGTTAACGTTTCACATTTGACCTTGAATGACCCCTATGACAACTTAGCGGACTCAACATTTATATGGCATCCCAGAACCAATGACACAACCCACCCCCAAGTTTCAAGTTCATACACCAACGTTTCCCCATTTGACTCATTTGACCTTGAATGACCCCTGATGACCTTTTGATCCACTAACCAATACCACTTCGGTATTAGGGCGGTAGGTCACCCCACCACCAGTTTCAGGACGTGGTAATCCTCAGTCTCAGAGAAATAGACGCGGTCCATTTGACTTTTGACCTTGAATGACCCCCGATGTGATCTTGAGCCACTAACCATACAAACTCGTCTCGGAAGGTCAAATGGAACCCACCCACCAAGTTTCAGAACGGCGACCCTCGGATCTCCGAGAAAAATAGACGCGGTCCAGACAGACAGACACACTGTGACGACCACCGGTATTACATTCATATGATGATATTCTCATTTTTTTCAGTTGTCATTTTTTTTGCTCAATTGTCATTTTTTTTTCAGTTGTTTGAGTCCAGGATTTTGCCACAGATTTTGATATATTTCCAAGCAAGTGGTGTACCTAAGTAAAAACAACTGTTATTATATCCCTCAAATAAACCAGTTGTAAATAAACGTTTTAGCTTTGAGACCCTTGGAAATATATATGAGTATACTTCATTTTAATTTCACTGGCTATAGCCAGTGAAATTAAATTGATTTTACCCATCATTGGGCCTTTGAGGAACACTGAACACCCTGTAAGTGTCCTTCTCCCCCTGGAAGCAGATGTCAAATATCAACTGACCACAGATAGTGTAGGAAACTTGGAAAGATTAAATATTAGGTGATAACCCATTCTCATGCATGGGCTTCCCACGTTTTCATTAACGTGTTTTACTTGCATTATGACAATGTTTTAATTGAAAGTCGAACAGATATCATTTTCATTGAAAAATGTTTCCCTTTGCCTTTGTGCAGTGCAGAATATTGATCATCATCAATGTGGTTTTGAAATCTATGGGATAATTTTCAGCGAAAAGGGCCCTTGTCGCTTGAATCACTCCAGACATATTAATCATCATCAAAATTAAATTTATTTAATTTCTATCATCATAGAAATATCAGAGAAAACTGGTGGAGCATGACATTGAAGTAAAGAGAAAACAAATAACAGATCCGAATCCGGTCCTCATCACTAATTACGCATTAGATGTACCATGGAACCATCTAACTTTGTTAACGTGGATACCAGTGAAACGAGCGTTAATGTATTGCAGTCTCTAATTGTAGAGTGTTTTCATCAAGCGGCCGTCAATTATGTCTTATTAAAGGGATTACCTATATATCATGATTCTAGCAGAATCTACGATGATGCGAAACTCAATTCAATTGTGTTGCCTCTTTCCCATCGTAGCCGGCAGTCATCGCCCAATCATGACCTTGCTTTCACACCGCGCCGGTGTGAGTTACTTAGACATTGGATGAAATTTGCCAACGACAGGTATGTTATGCGATGGTGGCTCCACGGTGAACGTGACGGGAACGCGGCGTGAACGCATCTTCGTGCATGTCACGGCGCGCGAATCTGATTCGCGCGATGCGCCTGTGCGACGCATACTCCGCTGGTACTACTGGAAAGAGAGCGCTTAGAGAGAGAGAGAGAGGCCGCTGAGAAATAGTAAGATGGAGAGGGTGAGGGAGAGATACAGACGACGAAACTACAGACAGAGAGAGTCCAATTAACATGTGCCTATTGCAAACAGGGCAAATGTATTGTGACAAAAACTGGGAGTGCTCTTTAGCAAAAAGAATAAAATGTAAGGTTTAACTTTACGGATTACACATTGACGTTTAATAATTTAGAAGGTGGGGACAGCTACAAGTTATTTTTTATCTGCACTCAAACTACCTCCAACACGTGAGGTCTTCTCAAACCGGGAAATTTGCCCCCACAAGTGTCCCCTGTTTAATGCCCCTGCCATACCTGTATGGTAAATTTGTGTTTAGAACCCTACAATCATGGACGAAATGCGTATTCCATGGAAACGCTTTCAATGGGGAGAAAAATGTTGTGCCGGCTAGATGAAATGTACAATGATATCAATGCTTTATTTCCGTTTTGAAAAGCATTTTTTGGCATGGAATATGCATACAAACACACTCCCCTGGGAGTGTAAAGTGCCCTACGTATGTAGTTTTCTCTTCTTAATTCCTTGGCGCTTTATCCAGGATGGTATTTTGCCATATATGGTCTCTTGTCAGAGCTGTTGGCAGCCGACAGTAGCCATCAAGCACATCTGCTCCACAAACAAGTTTGTTTTATTGCCGCACAAAAACTCCTCATCCAATTTGAAGAATTCTTCCCTGAGGGACATTATAGCTAACATTAATAATATTACTACATCTATTGTGCGATAACCGATCAAATGTTCCTACTATATTTTCAATGTTTTTTTGTGCTCTCTAATCCACTTACTAATGCTTAACTCACATAGCTTGTTCAACAAGTCATGTCCTGCTTACTCTTGTACATAAATATTGACCGTTAATTAACTCATATAATTTTGTGATTCAGAATTTCCATCTGAAATTTTACACAGTTGAAATAGCCATTACAAACATTGACATGGCCATGTCAAGCAAGCAAAAGTCAATTGTGCAGTCCATGTATTTTGGATTAAGTTGGACAGTTGGCTGACAGGGATGGCTACTTAACCCTATTTGACTAAGGCCAAATGGATATTTTTGAGTGAATGTGGAGGAGCCATTTTTCCATACACCTTGGTAACCATTATCTATAGGTCCAAAAAATAGGTGACAATCTCATTGGAACTAGGCCTTAAAGCCTTGCAATAGGGAAAATTATATCCTAGATTTAAGAATATGCCAAACTACTCAATGAATGCCAATAATTAAGTATAACCATAAAAAATTACAAAAATGAGATTTTAATATTTAAATTAGTGTTATAGGGATATTAGTCCACCAATTTCAATTTTTATGCTATGTTAAGCAAAGTACTGTGCCCTACAAATAAAAGAAAATTACTTGAATTGGAATTATTACAACAACCTATTTAAAGACATTTTTTGTAGCTATTTTGGGGCACAAACATTGGCTTAAATGCTAGTAAATGCTAGTTTCAAACTACAAAACCATTTAATATGTGGAAATTGTACATAATTTAATCAAAAGTGGATTTTTTGATGAGAAGGTATCCTCAATCAAACTGTTTATATTTTTGAATACTTTATCTGCAAAATATTTTTTCCAAAGAGTAAAAGCCATTGTAGCCATTTTTCCTGAACTTATGTCATTGTAAAGTTACAGGGTTTTTCTTGCCACATGTGAACTTTAAAAGCCAATTGTTGTGTATAAGATTGTTTATTAATTGCAAAAATCAGGGGAAAATCAGGCCAAACAGTGAGATAGTGTAACAATTCTTTCAAAATACGTTCAGAAAGGTGTCATTGGGCAACAGTAAAACAAACAGATTCTTTGAGTAGAGTGGGTTGGGAATCAATATTAGTGTGATATCCCTGTCACCGTCTATAGAGCAGTGCCCCGTAAGGGTAAGGCCAAGGCAGCTACTTTCTCTCTATTTTACAGTATTTGGCTGTGAGTGGTATGGTTGTGTGTACTATCTCTTTCACATTTATACTAGCCTGCAGAGCTTCTTTAGATGGAAGGATGCCATTTCCATGTTATTTCTATTCTGGACATCAGTCAGGTAGGTTCCTTTTAGGGCATGTACTGCGTATTTCCTGGTAACCAGTACACATGTCCCAGGGCCGAGTTGTCCGCGGCGGCCTAAACCAGTCACCCCATTCGATTTTCTAGGAAATCAGATGAGGAGGGTAGCTGGTTACCTGGCTCGAAGGAAAAAGAAGATCTACCTAACAGGGCGTAGCTCTGGAGAGATTGGCGGGCCTCCGCACCTGCTGCCGTGATGGTGGGCATAGTTGCCAAAAGGCTAGGCCCACCGCGAACAACTGGGATTGGCGTTCAGGAAGGGCATCCGGATCCAAATTATCTTTTGCTCAAATAATCCCACACAGAAAGTATTGCTGAGTGTGCGGTGTATCTGGCCACCCCGTTGACGGGGACAAACAACGGTTTAAAACTTTTGGTTTAACTAACATTGGTTACCCATTACCAAGTATTTTGTGAAAACTATAACACAAAACATCACCATTGCCATGATTGCTGTAAACTGAACACTTCATTTATTGTAATGTACTCTTTGTTGGTTTTCTACTTTTACCCAGAATGAATGAAGATGGCCACACATCCAGTATCAGAGACAAGATTCTCACCATACAGTGAGAAAGGATGGCGGAAGGCAGACAGTATCACATTCCCCAAAGAGGGAGCCCAAGGGACCCAACACATCCAGCAGATATTGTCTTCATCGTAGAGACACGATGCATCCTAAGTTCAAGAGGGAGGGATAATCTAATCTCACAGCCATGGTGCCTCCTTGGAAAGGATTGAAGGGATGCAGTGGTGCCGTGCACAACGTTGATGAAGGAATCAAATCCCATCAATGACATAATTAGTAGGATACTTTTGGTGTATTTGTTTTTTTTGAAGCAGCTAGAAAACTCAAGTTCACACTTGTAAGTAAAGCATTCAGCACATGTGTAACACCTTGTGAACTCAGTCATGCCATGAATTGAACATATGCATTAAACCGATAGACCTTTCAAATCAACTGTTGAGCACAGCACTTGCTTATTTAACTTTTGCGTTAATGCATATCACTGGCAAGCACTTGCAAATCTACGCCCAGGCATATCCGAATGGTCGCCATATGTTGTAGTTTGCTCCAAACGTTTCCAATGTTATTAGAAAAAGGTCTATTGCACGTAGTCATTTTTTGTGTGATGCGCAATATGTATGACTTAAACATGAGTGATTATCAGTGGCATACCGACGGGGGGCAGGGGGGAAAGTTGCACCCTTGGCTTGAAAAAGCTTTTAGGACGATGTGGCCAAAATATGGATTTTCATCCTTATTAGGGGAATTTCAACCATTTCAGCCTAATTTGGGCAAAATTAATGTAAATTGGGCAATTTTTCGTGCACGTAAGTTCAGACTTTTTGGAGCACATTCACTTGCGAATTTTACCTTGTAATGGACGACTTGGAAATTTTGCCCCTCGGATTGAGGCTCGGTAAGCAACTGGTGAGTACGTAAATATGAATGAGATCACAAACAGATCCTGATTGTTAGAGCATTGTTTGTAAAATTAGGTTTTGTGAAATGAAGTTTCTGACCAGTAGGATAACTAGTCATTTCAGGTTAAGGGGTTGAGACCAAAGAGTTGAAATTAGGGGCATTATACTTTTTTCTCTACCATCTTCATTTTTTTAAGTGGGGAATTCTCCTACCCAGTTATTCACTGTACAGGGCGTATCAATAAAAACGCAACAAAAATTCTCCCCAATTTTGTGGTATTGGGTAAAATTGCCATCAAAATAATTAATGCATCTTAAAGCCACATATCTCTCTTTCCAACGATAGGTAATGTGTTCATGTGCGGTAATGGGTGACCGAGTAATTCATGTTTTTGCAAAATGGGACAAATCAATGAGCGTGGGACAAGTTTCAGTAATGCTACCACAAATCCTATTCAATTTTCACTCTCTTCTCACTTAGTAGTAAGTGAATGGGATTTGCTATGAAAACTTGAGCATAACCCCCGCAGCCGCGTGCAAGTGGCGGTAAGCTGCTATTAACTAAACACGGGGATCCGTTGCTCAGTACAGTCCACGGTAAGGGTATTTAGCGGCTGACTTTGTTTTCAGTTTGTAGACTTATGGACCCATATTTTTCACATTCAGGAGGGACAATTGAATATTATATTAAAGAACAATATACAGATGTTGATTCTTAAAAGGGATTTTATTATGGGAAATATACAGCCAATTTTTGGAAAAATAAAGATTTGATGACGTCACGGCATGAGTTGGTTTATATTTTGCTTCGGGGGACCATTCAGGGTAAAAAATGAAGTACGTATCCCTCCATTGGAAAAAACAAACGATTATCTCATCGTACGTCGGTTTTGAATCAGTGGGGAAAAGGTAAAATTTGTATGTTTAGACATGAAAACATGTCTTTTGAGAAACAAATAAAGCTCGGGACAGAGGGCCATATGTAAAGACCTTGATTTAAAATAGTCGGATTTATATATATCGGTCGCCCCAAAAGAGCAAAAACGATACTGCATCCTGACACGTGACCTGGAACCTGACACGTGACACCAAACAGGTATTCATCTCGTTACAGTTTAATAACGACAATACGGGCAAAGCAGGAAGCATTCTGTATCTCCGTTGTCACTGCGTAATCGATCAAGAGTGGCTATACTGGTAAAGACTAGTTTCAGTGCATTTGAAGGCGTAGTAAAGACACCTTTAAACCTAACACCCTATAGAGATAATCTATCGCTCTTTCTACCGAAACCTGTTGAAGCTCAGTCGGTTAGAGCGTCCGTGACCATGTAATCCGAAAGGTCGCCGGTTCGAATCCGGCCAAGCGGCCACATGGTTTTTTTCAAACACTTCGTGAGCTGGCCATATCAAGGGAAAGATTAATAAAATATATATATTTTAAATGCCAGTTTCAAGTCATAGTGTGGTACTTTCCAATGAGTACTTACCAGCATCGGGGTAGCTATATTAAATTGTTTTCAACACTCCCACCCCCCCCTTGTTCAAATTCAAATCAAGCAAAAATAATGCTCCTGAGTGATAGCCATGAAAACAGTACTAGTAGCAGTGTAATGTCACGCATTGAATTTGAAACATTTAACTTGCATGCAATAACATTGGGTTCCGAATTTGGCACACCCTCAATCTGGTTTACATCCAGATTTCAGGGTGATGAATCAGCTGTGCTTTTAATTTGGTTTTGATTGAATGTACACAAAAACTCCAGAAAAACTTCACCTGCAAAAGTATCTTATCAAACATGAATACACTTGAACATAAGAGCCATGGCTATCAGAGCTATGCGCTCTGTTAGCCATGCGCACCGATACACTCTAATATCAAAACAGCCCTATTATAATTTATACACCCCAAAACCATTGCACTCCTGGTCCCCAAGAGTCAGGTGGAAGTCTAGGCACACGACTGAAGGATGGAAATGGGTACAGACTTTTTTCTATTGATAGATTTTAGTACATTAGAACCTAATCCAATATTTTGGAGGGTGGCAAAAATTTGTTACAGTGCCAATTTTGAAATCCAATAGGGCTGCTACCTGTCCAAAAGTCACTAAAAAATCCTTAAGTATTTCTGATAGAGACAAATATATCGCGGTACTCCGGTGGTTTAAGCAAGAGATAAGTTGTTGGTAATGTAATTTTATCATTACATTGGACCACAACAATCCATATGGCTGCTAAACGTCAATATGCTCGTGAATCATTATGATCTTGAATCCTCCATTATACCTATTTACGTTACTTGAAACATATGAACACCTAAAACGTGTTATGAGGGGTTCAAAAAATCTGTTACAATTGATAACAACTCTGCAAGTGTTACTTTAACACCTCTAGAATGCATTTTCAACGCATCAGGACACTGTCAAGTGTTATGGCACATTTTTGCAGTTTAGATGCTTAATTCCAGTGTCTATAGGCATGCTTTATGCTTTACACTTATGACGATTAAAGGTATTTGATCCACTAGACACCCTGAACTGGCATTTCTCTGTAATGACATTTTTGAAAAGTCGAGATGGAAGCCATACAGCCGCCTTTAAATTAGTAAAACCTACATTATAGGTGATAATGTAGTTACATTCAACTAATTATTATGATAAAGGTGTAAATAAGGTATGGATAAGTATTTGAACCATTTGACATTTTAATCTGGAATTTCTGTTTGTTAACATGCAGTGGCGTAACCAGACCTTTGCAAATGGGGGGGCTGAAGGGTGCCGAGGCTTTTTTTGAGGGGCAAATGTGGTGGGTCCAAAAAGTCAGTTCATTTGAGGGGGGGGGTTGTGGGGGGATAAGGGTTCGTTGGGGGGGATGGCGCCCCTGCACCCCCCCCCCCCCCCCCCCCCCCGATGGTTACGCCACTGTTATGGACATGCAAAACTGTTAAGATGTGGGCCAATGTGGTGCCTTTTATATTCTTTAAAACTATAAATTACGATACATCTGTATTGTATTTGTTAAAAACCGAAAAATGAGTATTAAAGGTTAAATTAATGTATGAGATGTATTGTCTTTGGCCATTAATAACTCGTATTGGTATATTTGTTTTGACAAACATGCTTAAAATTCAAAATGACGGCAAATATATTAGAAATATGACAATTTGTAGGTTTTAAGATCTTAAAAGCAGTAATATTGACTGCTATCTTTATCGGTAAGCTTGTTAACACACTTGGAATGTCAATAGGAGTTCCTATGGGTATAAGCGCAGAATTATGCCTCCATCACAAGTACTGCATGCGTTATGGTCAATTGAATGAGTTCAGGGCATAATGTATGGGGCCTAGGAGAATGGCATCATATTGTTGTCAGACATCGCGTAGACTCGCTAATGTCATGTATTGTTGATGGCAAATGTGTCATCAAGCGTCGACATAACACTTTAGTGTCACCACATTTCACAGATTTCCTGTACTGCCCTTTAAACTTAGTGGACGCATCCCTATTGCATTTTATCCTTAAATACTGGCACTATTTGATCCCCCCATTGAACTTCGTTAGAGCCTTGACCATGTTAGCGGCTCTTCTTATTGGAATTTCTAGAATCCACATGCCACCTTGCACGAAGAAATTTGCACACCCCGAACTTATTAGCTGAGGTAATTCATGATAATAAATCGATCAATAGAAAAGTCTGTACTCCATTTCCACCCGTGCCACAATTCATCTTGACTACAAGCTGACTTTGTCCCATTGTGCAAAAAACAATGATGAATCGGTTATCCATGACGCACATTCATATGAGTTACCCTATCAAATTCGGAAAGAGTGGATTGGGCTTTAAGAGAGCACTAGTTAATTTGGAAATAATTTTACACAATACCAACAATAAGAAGAAGAAGTTTTGTTGCGTTTTTTTGATAAGCCCTGTATATCAGAATCCATTGAATGGTTAAGGTTTCCTGAAGACAGAGATAGTGTCTCTGCTCTTCCTTGTTTCAGAAAGACCGCTATTCTGGTTGATATTTGCAGGGTACAAATGATATTGATTAAGCAGAATGAATTTCTCTGCATCATATTGCTACAAAGCCCTAATAGCAGAGCACAGCTCGGAGTAATTTAACTGGAGAAACACGCTTGTTATGTAGTAATAATGATCAAAAGGTAGCGTGATGTGCTCACTGTATTGTGAAAGATTCCAAGAGAGCTTCTATATTTAGAATCATTATCTCTACAGAATTCAGATTATTAATGCTACTTTTTCTTAAATCATGGCGTATTGTGGTGTTTCTGAGCTCTATTGCCTGCAAATTTAAGTCAAGTGTATCTCATTGCTATTATGTCTGGAATCAAATCTGAGACGCATCGCCCTGCGCCATTCGCAGTGAGTATTTGCGCTGAGCGTAGCACGCAACAAAAGTACAATTGACCTCTGCTGTATTGGCGAATCGCGCAAACGTATTACATTACTAGAATGCCTTGTTACAGCTGTGCATACGCAGTCAACGCACATCATTTTAGGGACCCGTCTCAGATTTGATTCCAGACATCATACAGGAACAAGCATTTTGAATTGGGCAATACATTTTGCAAAATACTGGATTAATGGCAATATTGATTTCATCTTATGAGTTTTCTATTCCAGCAATTAAT
Organism: Ophioderma brevispina; assembly: GCA_023653785.1. Classification (NCBI taxonomy): domain Eukaryota; kingdom Metazoa; phylum Echinodermata; class Ophiuroidea; order Amphilepidida; family Ophiodermatidae; genus Ophioderma; species Ophioderma brevispina. Next base: position 903 of record JAMKCH010028711.1, on the reverse strand, counting down.
GTCCTTACATAAGAGTCAACTGCCTTGCATATAAGAATCTTTTTAGTTTCACAAGCTTTTACTAAGCCATATGTTTGTTCAGATCCAAACTATGACCAGCCCTGTGTAATTAGGCAATTAGGCAACCAAGTGTCCTGTGACAACATTCAACTGTTCTCCCATTTTCGTATTCATCATTGGGGTAACCAGCGGGGGCCGGGGGAGGGGTCTACTTATTTAGAACCCTTTCCCCCTGCCAGCCCTCAAAATATACTGACTGTTTGTACAGTGTCTATGGAGAAGGACCCAAATTCGTCCCCTCAGAAAATGCCTCGGCACCTCTTTTGCCCCCCCCCCCCCATTTGCAAAGGTCTGGTTGTGTCACTGATGTTCGTTGTGATGTAGGCCATAAAAATGTTATGCTTGAAAGGAAAATTAACACATTTTTGGAACTGCCTTTTCAAAATTTGCTTTGGCTGACAATGCAACCAATTGACAATAGTGATAAGGTTACCTACCTTTTGCAGGGATGCCAGTTTTCCTTAAATGGAAGGAATTTCCTCCTTTGTTAGTCAAAATTTCTGCACTTTTATCTATTTTCAGCCCGTTTTTGGATCATTTTAGCCTAATTTGCACACTTTTTATTTCCCACATGCAATATGCCACTGGCATCCCTGCTTTTGGTCAGAGGTTTTACCTGAAGGTCAAAGAGCTTAAAATGAAAATGTTGATGTAGCATAACTTTAAAAAAGTAACAATATTTAGGTAAATACAGGATTATGATGGCACTGTTGGGAATTTCTTTTGTAACTTTTTGTAGACATTAGTGAAATTGTCATGATCCTGGGGCGGGCGGGTATTGCAGTTAATCAATTGCCTTTTGCCATTATGGCCCGGGTTGGAGTCCGTATGTAGCCAGTGTCG
>JAMKCH010028710.1:0-18278 GCA_023653785.1 Ophioderma brevispina | reverse complement strand
AGAGATACAGTATTACGCATATTACATTAGCTCATTTGCATACCTAAGCCGCATGTATCACATTGCAAATGCTAAAAGATGCCACCATGATAGGCTTTCATGCCGTGAAGGATTTTCCGTATCTCTGATGTACCGTTTCAAAATTAATAGCAATTACGCTGATTTTTGCATCATTAATTAAGCTCATTTGCATACTAATTTGCCCGAAATCTAGTCAGTTTGAGAACTCTCCAGCCCCCTTCCACCAAGTTTACATCTCATAACGCTTTAGGGAACTCCAGAAAACTGTACATAAGCCTTGCGGGAAAATTTTTCGTTAATTATGCAAATAATACTTTAATTAGCATATTTTACGCCCAAAGTCTAATCAAGTCGAGAACTTGTGGACCCGCTTCTTTCAACCACAGTTTTACAACATCACCATCGCAGTCCTTACGGAACTCCCAGATAAATCGTACACAAGCCTGTGAACACGAACGTCAAGCACACAGATAGCATGACTGACAGACAGACGGACGGACGGACGACGGAACAGACATACAGACAGACAGAAAAGTGATTATAATTCTCTGCCGCAAGTTCAGGCAAGCAAAAACTGCGTTTTTAGAGGTGGTTAGAGGCGACGAAAATAAAAACCCTGTTTAAAACGGACCCCGACCGACCCTGATTTTTCAGTTTTGCAGAATTTCTTTTTTAAAAGTTTTTGTTCCACAATCATGTAAAATCAGCCTTTTTTTAGCCAAATTTATCAATTTGGCAAATTTTTAAAAAAATTTCTTTGTAAAAATTTGTCAATTTTTTCCTCTTGATTTTTCAGATTTTGGGCTATTTTTAGAGGCCATTTTGAGCTCCAGAAAAAGAAAAAAAAAGACAATATTCGCCCGACCGACCCTACTACTCGAAAGGCCCACTCGCCCGTAAAACAGGGTTTTCTTTCTTTTTGGTCGCCAAAAATTAGCACAGTATTGAATGGGGTGCAACTGGCATTATTGCGTCTCCATCAAAACCGCAAGTTTTGTTTCCCACGTACATATGGGTGTATGTGCAAAGTGCCAGGCTCTCAGATCAAAGTTAGAGACCCAATACACATAAATCGAACACTCCCCTTTAAAAGTGCAACTTCTCCAGTAATTGTCATTGTACCATAGTATTGTTAGAAAGTGCCAGTTATCTCAGGACAATTCCAGAAAGAAGCACCCACCTCCTGTTTTTTGCATGTTTAGAATGCTTATCAATATTAAGATCACAACCTGAAGTGAATAAGCCAAATCTGCCATCTCTAATGTAATAAAATGATGATTTAGTAATTCAAAGCATGGTTTTCTATATATGGATGATTACATAGCACGATAGTGAACAACAATGTTTTCAGCTAGTGCCAATTCGAGAGAAATTAGTACCTCAAAAAGTCTCCTATCACTTCAAGTTAGACCAAAAGTATACATGGTACCTTTGTAGTTAAAGTAGCTTTGCTACATTATTTATTTCATGTTAACATTGGAAAAATGTAAATGTAATGCACATGATTCAGACAATTGATGTAAAAACATGGATTCATCAGGATTTCTATTAGTAACCCAATCTGTTATACCATCGGGCAGACTTGTAAGTCAAGCCCCTTTTCCCCTTTTTTTTTAATACTGAACACAAATTTTTAAGCACATCTGAACATCGCTCTCACGCATAAAACTAAATAGCATAGCATAGGAACTATGCTAACATCTCAAATCAATTCAAGAAAGTGCCTCTGATCGCAAGGGTGGATGGGGGGGGGGGGCGAGTGGTGCACCTGGCATGTGCCCCTATTTTTTAAAGAGCACAGGGTGTCCGGTGCCGTACAGGGGGCCTGCACTGTGCACTGTACAGTGTAGATCTCTAAAGGCATTTTTACATACTGCACTCCAGGGCTGTGACGCGTATTTATGTTTGGGGTTGGGTACATTGTGCCACAAAGTGGACATTTTTTGTAAGGTGGGCTCTAACCCCCAAATGGTCCATTTTTTGACCTTTTCAAACATTTTTCTTATTGCCGAAATCTATCCTTCTGTGAAATATTTTCTTAGATTTTGGACTTTGTAGCTTAACATTAGCAAAATGTGGACGTTGTGGAATTTGTGTACGGTCCTGGGGGCGCCTTAATCTCGAGAATCATGGTACAGGGCCATGGCTTGCTGGGTAGATGCGAATAATGACTGTTGTGTGTGGGGGGCCAATGCCAACTATGTGTTCATCAACCCCCCTCCAATCATGATTTGCCACACACTGGACCACAGACCCTTTTCCTTAAAATCTACATACCCTGCAGTAGGCTAATGATGACAATTATAAACACCAGCTATGGTCATCATTATCTTACCCAAAAACTATGCTCTCAAATGTTGAAATCCCTGTCCTTAATACTTAACCTGGCAAAGTTATCCAGTATGCCACACAAGTCAAATCCCATAGACCATGGCATAATAACTATGGCACAATCCAAATTCAATTATAAAGCCAGATTTTTTAAGGGGTAGGGTGAATTTTTTTTAAATTTCAATTACATTTTAAAGGCTTGACTCAGAGATTTTGCGAATGGGTGGCATAATCAATTTTCTTTTTTTTTTGTTTTTTAACAAATCTGTTGCATACATGTAGATAATGCTTGTTCACATCGCTAATTCACTGCCACTGTGTGACATAGCCCGGGAACTACAATGCCAAGCTCAAATGTTTACATTGATTTGTCTCTTTCATATTAGAAATCCACAATTAGTTAAGAATTTTCTGGAGTTTTGTTATACACACTACACATAAATGTTTACATACATCAAAACAAAAATCTTTTCATCTAAACTTGGGAATTGAGAATTTTAGGTTAAGCTATTATAATTAGTTGACTATTTTTATTAATACAAAAAAATCTCTGATTCAGCCTTTAAGGACCACATAAAATTGCAACTTCTTTCAACTTAAAGTGAGATTCGAAAAAACAGTATTCAGAGAGGTAAAAGAAACATTTACTTGAATGAAAATTAAACGTGTTAATATTCTTTTTAAGTACTGGTTCCCATATTATAGCAGGCAGTCAAGTCTTTTAAGGTGTGATTGATCAAATTATGTGGCAAGTTGACCTCTTAATGACCTGTGACCTCTTGCAATTGAAGTGGTTACATTTTTTATCAAAGAAAGAATTATCAAATGACAAGTATTCAAGAAAAGTATATCCAACAGATATTTAGTTTTCTTATTAGCGATGATTGGTGCAAACTATATTGCCCCTCAGTGACTGAAAATACCATGGGTTATAACTACTAAACAGTTAGCCCACTGGCTCCAGGTAACCTTGGGGTATAATTTACCACCCGTTTCAATATGTTTATACCATTGGTTCATCCTGGGATACTGCACTGCACCCTAGCCTTCGTCCCCTATAAAACCCTGCTTCAGAAAGTGGTAAACCCCAGTATTGGGATACTGATCCAAGAAGCTTGCACTGGGCTGGTAAAATTGATGCAATTCTCCAATCGGACACCATAGTCTACAATTTTCCCGTAAAAGCTATGTTCCCTCATCTAATGTCTTCATAAGTTGATTTCAGCAATTGAAAATAAACAAGTGAAAGAATTTATTATGTGAACATTTACACTTATTAAAAGACAATTCCTTGTTTGATCACGGCCACCATCATTGTGACCTGGCAAATGCCCTTTGGCAGATTTTGAAAACACATTGTTGTTGTTTCGTCGGTGGCCTGGAAAGTATTTCCCACGATGTATCTGTGTCACAGACTGGGAAAGATATTATCTAAATGAGTACTGCATGAGAGATTAACGTTCAGTCCGTCATAGCAAATGCATGTCAATGAAACTAAATCTCAAAATATCTCCGGAAAACGAAGGAGGTTCTATGGAGATTTTTGCCATTCAGAGGGTCCGTTACAATTTTGTTTTGCATAGTATCGAATTGGGTCTGAACCTGTAAGAACCTAGCGAGAAAATTTAACGTTTTTTGTCGGGTACTTCGGTTTGCTCGCAGACACGTGAAAGTGAAAGCACCACAATCGCTTACGGGCCGAATGCCCTTTTTCCCACAAGTGCCTATCGGTTTATTTACTCAGTCTTGAGAATTTTCAATCGCTGATTCAATTACACCAACTTCTTTTTCAATATTAGAAACGGATTAGGCTTACCGGACTGCCGGAATGGTTGTTAAAACTTCCGAATGTTCTGATCTCGACATGAGCAAAGTGGATTAGTATGTAGCAATCATGGGTGGACCATATCCTGATAACAAAAATTTTATATAACACCTAAAGATCCTTGTAATTTGATTGGAGGGTTATAGGTCACATGTCATCAATATCATGATATATTGAATGCTTACGTCACATACATGCATTTTTTTCAATTCAGAGTGCATTTTTGTTCCATACCTTTTGTTCTATTGCACACCTCATGCCTCGTAACAAAATGCAGGTCCAATACCACACGCTTTACGGAACTTTGCCGTGGCTATGATGCAAATATTATGAGCAGCACTTCGTTGTGCTGCAGTGAGTCTCGGAACTGACGTAATTGGGGAGCAAACAATGGGGTCAACGATCTTGTTTCAGTTTCCTGTCAGCAAAGATACGTTCTTCATGCAGGTTCTACTTTTTTTTTTTTGGAATCCCAGCCATGGAGGTTTCTTTGAGTCAAGTTTAATGCAGTGAATAGCTGGTAAATGAGAAGGTTATGTAAGTCAACATTTAGACCTAGACGGGCGCCTAGAGCTAGGCCCTGGCGGCCTGGCCTAGTGGTGCGCTTGGCTAGCCTTTGCCTTAGCGTAGTGCCTTTAGGGCACTTTTCATGTCAAGCTACTACTGCGCTTAATGACAAGGGTCTTAACCTTAGATGTTATCTATAAAACAAATTAACCAATACTTTTTATTTGGTGCGATTGGGGTGGGGGGGGGAAAGATATTTCATTCGTTGCAAGAGTTTGAATGGAACATTTCATCTTTCACTCATAAACATTCATTATTTGTATAATGACAAGCATCTAAATTGATTTTAGGCAAGTGAAGTGATCATAATGTGTTCATTACAATATGTGTTTAATATTCTTCTTTGATGAAATTCTCTTTAAAGGGTATAATGCTTCATAGCTACATTGGAATAATCTTTTTTTCTTTTCAGTCATAAAGTGTATTCCTTTACACCTTCCCAGTGATTGTACATAAACTAAAAATGGGTCACTCAGTGGCGTAGCCGGGGGGGGGGGGGGGGGGGGGGGGGCAAGTCCCCCCCCCCCTGTGGGGATCTTTCCCCCCTGAAAAATAGTGATTTTACTAGGCCATATACTATACTAACCAATTTTAATATATTCTTGCCCCCCTGAAAATATATGTGCCTCCTGTTCCCCCCTGAAAAAAAGCTGGCTACGCCACTGGGGTCACCAAAGTTGTGTCATATAGCTGATGCACATCATGCACCAATCCATCTTACATATTACATTGTAAGGTTATCCTCTATTGGTTAGAGGATATTTTGCACTCTAACACAGGCACGTCAAGCACATTCTAATGTCTCAGTTCTTTCTGCATCTTCAAAAGTCCATTTTCCTCCCAGGGCTGTATCCACTTTCATCGGTGACAGGGGTAGTCAAAGGACATCAAGGCTTCCTGGAGTGAAAAATGAAAAGCCCATCAAAAGAGGGTCACATCTACTTCAATGATACACTGTAAGCTACAAAGCGTGAAGCTGACAAGAGTGGAACAGTATTTGAAAGAGAACAACGTGGGGAAGTGGCCAATGTGGGAAGGGCCAAGTGGAAAGAGATAACGACATTGGCCCAAATTCTTAATGTAGTACCTTTGACAGTGACCTATGCAGTAACCAGGGAGTCCCCACCATGTGGGTACCACCTCACTGGCCACAAAGGTGGGGTATCCATTCATCAAGGTACACACACCGTACGGAACCACATGTGCACCCTACCGGGGGAGTGCTCTGTAAAGGTACTCCCATGCAAAATCAGCTCAGGTTAAGGATTAATTTTGTAATTTGGGTTTATCTTAAACATTACAATTTTGTCCTTAAGTTATATGTTTTAAACAAAGTAATATAGATTTTTTGGTGAAGCTGACACTCAAATGTACTATTACCCCCAAGCACAACAAGATTAGAAGGGAGTGTAACAACAATTGAATGTTAGGTGCTCTCTGTAAACCAAAGGTGCTGTCTGCTAGGCAACTCGTATAGGAATACCTTTGTCGCTGCAGAGGGTGCTCCACGCCTGTGGCCTTTCATGTGACCTTTCATCACCTGGCAACACTCCAGAGTACATTATACTCGTCGCCTGCATCACATACTGGCAATATTTCCATTTTTGAGGTTTAAATTCTGTTGCCTACTTACTTATTCATCGAGTTCTGGTCCTCCACAAAATTCACAAAATGTGAGGATGGCCATATGAATTAGTTTATAATTACAATTTGTCATTTTCCTTCCTTCCTCAAAACATCATATCCGTATTTCACATACTACTGCCGTATTTTAAATCGCCATTCATTTACATATGTGTTTGCTATAGCCTATTTGTTGTTTTTTGGCCGACCCAAAATATACGAAATACGATTTCACATCCAGACCTATTTTGACATATTTCCATTGTTATTTCAAAACAAGCTTCTCACATAGTGATCTATTTTATGTACATTGAAAAACAATGGTGTAATATGCGTCGTGTTTTTGCAATTACATTATTTGTGATTTCACGTACAGACATACTTTGTACCTAATTAAGATATATAATTGCACGTTTAAGTTTGATTTATGGTTTTATATTGGACTTTAAAATTTTTGCTCTTTAAAAACAGTAAGTGTAGATGTTTCTTTTATGCTTCGTTTTAAATACCGATAACCTGAATTGTCGCTGTGATTTTGAATGCGATTTTCTCGGAACGTTTTTTGTAAAATAACTATAGTAATGTGATGTGGGTTGACGATTATGATGGGAATGTTGAAATATAGCTACTGTGCACCCCCGGGCTAATGTAACGTTCTCAGTCTTCGCTGTAGATCCTCCATCTTACTGAGAGGTACCCTGGTTGGAGTAGAGCTAACTCTAAATTTACACTGCTAGCCAGAAGCTGGCTGTGTAGAAGAGACTAAGCCCTATGAAACTTCACACCTGTTGACGCTATGTTAGATTTAGTTCACTGATCCGCTAAATCTTTCAGTCCTTGAAACGTATGGACCCTTTTTAAACATTCTCCAATTGTTTTTTAGTTTATGAATGAGGGCCGGGACTTCGGCTACAAACATAATTACTGAGCACTCTATAGCGTGCCTTGTGTAAGACATCTCCCGATCGTGGCTTCTTCAACCAGGGTGGCAGTCAAAATTTCGAAGAGTTGAATCTATGCATAATGAAAAACGCCACAGAGTTTATTACAACCAATGCAAGTCAAATTGGTATCGAGTATAAAGTTCACCCTTCAGGCTTTGCCATAAAAAATGTCGCTTAATGATAAAATGTTTGAAAGATGAGTAGAAGGAAATAGTTCGAAATTACTTGTCAAACTGTAGCCTAGTCAAAGGCCAAAGAGAGAAAACTGGATACGGAACGGTGCAGTAAATCCTCTGAAACTTCAGTCATAATTCCGATTTTGACGCGGAAAGTAGCCATCAATTTGCTACACCTATTCTTACGATTGCACAGGTGGGAAATTTATGCAGCTTCTAAACATTTAATACAACATTTCCAATGATTCAACAACCTGTCCTGTTTCTCAAATATCTGACGTCAGCAACGTCATTTAATTAGCAGCCCTCAATCGCGAAATGTCCTACACAGTTTTCTAGTGCTAAGTAGGAAGCAAACTCAGAAGTGGGCAAAGTGGGCCATGAACAAAGCGGTACTAATTACTTATCTAACCATGCTTTGGTGGCAAGCCTCATTCTTATAGCAATTCACCAACATGTTACAAAGAAATTTACAGCAATACCAGAGTGCAAACAAAAACAATTTGGTGCTTTTGATGTGGGTCGGTCATGGGTGATCCCATGACCTACATAAGACCTCGTCCTCATTCTTTATTCATACAAACAAATCAGAAATAACCCTTCCAGTAGAGTTGTTCTTCACCTCCAAACAGGGTTTGTTTTGGTTTTGGGGGTCCAACGGTTTTTTGGAAAGAAAATATTCCTTGAACAACATATCACAAATTCAAACTTTTTGTCAGATTTCTCTATTACGTGTTAAACCAATGCATGGCGACGTCTGAAATTGGGATTTCTTGGCCGCCCTCACCCCCTGGATCTAACCCTCACCTGATAGAAGTATTCATCTTCTGCATTGGCAAACATGAGTTGTTCACTCTCAAATCTCACAATCTTGTCCCTTTGGTTTTCTCTTGCTACCCACCCTGAATCACCACCCGTAGCCTTCGTGTACGTTTTAAAACTGATGAGTATAGTAATGTCAAACTTGAATTTGGCATTTTGGCAGCTGCTGTGGTGAGTCTTTTTCTGTGTCAATAAGAAATATTTTTTAGTTTTAGAGTATTCTCACATTCATTAAACATCTATTTTGTCAGGATTATATCTAAGAGGGCACATACACACACACGATACACATCAAACTCCCTTCCCGTCCCACTCCCTCCCTCCCCTCTCCCTCCCCCGCCCCCCCACCACTCTCTGTTTTATAGTCCTTAATTCACAATCTCCTCCAGCAAGATGAATAATTGCTCACACTCTCCTAGATGGAAATACAAATCGAGGTTGACAACAGAAGGACGTACTCAACACGGAAGAAATCTTAAAGATTTCTTTAATTCTGCTGTTCATAATTAAAAATTGTTCTTTGTTTTATATCATGTTACGTGTTGCCTTACAGTACCATATATTAACTTTATGAGATGTTACATTTTGAGTATGGATGATTTGCTTAGTAGAAAATATTAAACATCACTTTTCTCAAAAGCAGTATTACAGCAGAATTAAAGAAATTCTTTAATATTTCTTTCAGTGGCTGATTTACGTCCTTCTATTTGTCACCCTTGAAATGAAATTTGAGAGTACATTGATGTGATGGTCTTTTATGTGAACCAGAGAAAACTTTGTCCACTGTGTCTATTTCTGGTTTTGACACAGGTTTGGCAATGGATTAACGATGCACGAAAGATTTCAAGACATCCATGCATATTTTCTGTGATATTTAGTGACTTCATTTAGATTATCCACTCAATAGATTCCCTACCTTTTATTTGGCTGCAGAAATAACTTAAATGAAAACAAAAGGTGATTTGTAGATTGCCTTATTATTCAGTGGCGGATTTAAGGAGAAGGGCCCTGTCAGCAGCTTAAGGTGGGGGCCCCTTTAGCGTCAAGAACAGCAATAATCTTGAATTTAGTGCGATAAGGTGTGTCTGAGGGGCCCTGAGAGCAATATTTTAGGGGGGCCCTGTCAGCAGCTGCTGACACTGCTGACTCTTAAATCCGCCACTGCTTATATTTCAATAGAAAACATAGGATGAATTTTGATTTGCTCCTATTACGAAATTAAACCAAATTTCAAAATTTTTGTACCAAAGAAAACAGTTCTCAGCTTAATCCTTTCAGATGGGGATATTTTTGATAGAAAGCTTTAGACCAGTGCAAAAATCAGAATTTTCACATTTTTTCAGGACACCTTTTATTTGAAATTCTCTTGTTGCCACCTTTAAAGGGGGATGGCCCAATTTAAGGGATTATTATTAGCAGCGATAATGCGAGAGAATCGCAAAAATGTGGAAATGCATGTTTTTAACTTATAAATCAGGGATAAGTATGTAGAATTCCATATAACTTCTTTAATGTAGAAACAAACTACCAAATAGTGAAAAAATGAAGTATTTGAGGAAATTTGTCATACCGTCTCCCTCAAATAGACATACAGCAAAGGCGTCTCAAAATCTGCACTAAACAGCTGAGTGTGGTTTACACCAGTACAGAATAAACAAAGATCAATAATGTTGTGTTTGAGGTCAAACTGTGTTGATCATGGTGCACAATATCATGCTTAAAATCTGTGATATTCTCCAGGAAAGGCTTTTTTGATCTCAAGTCGGAATTTTGATACGTGCGTATAGAAATTACAGAATCAGATAAAAAGTACTGCCTTGCCTTTATACCAGCTTTCAAGCCAACCATTTGCAGGTTATGTTAGCATATCCATGCCAGTAATAAAAATATAAAATATGAATTTTGATGATTTTTTCGATGTTTTGGATTAGCAAATCGCTGCTAATCCCTTTAAGTATATCAATTTTTCAATAAACACTTTTAAAAAAAAAAAAAAACCAATCTGTAAAGTTTCGCCGCCGATATTAATCAATCTGTTTTAATGTGAGGGCTAAAAACGTGATTTTGGTAAGCCCCATACGTCAGCGACTGTGTAAAATTATAATTGGTCGACCAAAATGGGACACATTTTTGTTTATAACCTTCCAAACCAAACATATTTTAGCCCTAAAATTTCACAGGGTAAATGAGAAAAATAGTAGCTTTCTTCTGATACCAAAATTTTGACTACTTCCGGTAAAATCTGGGGTCCTGCATGGGAAGGGCTATTAGCGATCGGGCCGATGGACCTTTATTCCTTTAATATTGGAAGCTGAACCAATTTAGCACATGGAAGACAAACAGAACACGGTTTGTCTTACAAATAGTGCGTGCAGCAACGTTACTGTTAAAAATCTTGGTGCAACGGTGGTGCAAGCTGAGGTGGAATGTTAACAAATCTCTCATTAATAAGGAGTCCTATGTTATGGGAGTTGTTATTTATCATGTGAGAGAATTCGGCAGCTTTGCTTGTCGATGTACACTGACTGCAACGCTCCTCCAGCAATGTCTTGATTTCTTGGATGCAGCTCTCATTCTGTAAAATCAAACACTCAATCAATTTCAAAAAAGGTCAACTGGCAAGTGTGGAACAGAAAAAAATCTAGTGGGAAATGGGGTAAGTAAATTTCATGGGGGATTCTGAAATTTGTGTAAATATTATACGTATATTTATTGTGCATAGTAGGCTCATTTTTTTTTCATGGGACACAGCTGTTGAAAGTCTCTTTATTATTAATAAAGAATATAAAAAAAAATCAACAGAACACAGATTAATATTCATTGTGGGCAAACATTGATTTTCTGAAGGAGAATCTCTTATTACACATATTTATAGGAGATTTGGCAATAGAGAGGATATAACATTCAAGTAAATAGTAATGACCTTTATAGGCCTACATGGCAAGATAATGACATAACATTTTCCAAGTGTGATAGCTTTTCATGCATTATTATATCAGTTGTCAAACTTGTGTTGTCCAGTGTGAAAAATTGTTCTAAAAATTTAAAACAATTTGCTTATGCCAAACAGCTGTGGGAGAAAACAAAACTTGGGAGGTCCCATGACACTTGGAGTACTCTTAGGCTGATTCTGAAAGGGAGACTACTTTAGACCTGGGTTTAAACCAGGGTTAGTCCTACATGCTGGGTGGACCTCTTTTGTTAAAAGTTTTAAAATGTAACGGGGGTGAGAAAATCCTCAAGGATGGGCCGTTTCGGCCCTTCCATGAGGAATTTCTCACTGTTAAGGTCATATTTTAGAGATGTTGGAGGTTTAAAAAAGGTCCACTCATGTTGGTACTAGTTAGTTTTAAACCAAAGTTTTAAATCTGGTTTTTGTCCCCGTTAACGAGGGTGGCCAGTTCGATTCACCTCACACTCAGAAATGCTGCTATGTGAGGATTTATTAGAGAAAAACATAATTGGACCGGATTGCCTTCCTGCGTCAAACTAACCTGGTTTAACAAAGGACTAAAGTTTAGTATCCATTAGAATACCAGCCTATAAGTTAGAACACATAATCAGTGGTTGTTGCACTAGGTCATTTTGGAAACCATCGCAAAAACCATTAACCGAAGATTAGTCTGCCTCTGGACTCATTGAATTAGGATTCAAAACAGTTACAAGGGGTTAATAATACAAATCAAAACAACAATGCATCCATGTGTCGTCATTAAAATACGCGGACGCATAGGATGCAGAGTTGTTGATTTGTGTGGAACCACTCTGTAACATGTTTGAACCCCTTCCAAAAACCGAAAAATCCTTATGAAATTCTTTTAATTAGCAAAAAATTATCTCACTATATACTAAATGTTCCCATTCGACATGAAATTTTTGCTTGTAATATTTTAGCAAAATCCAAAGCAAAACGATTAGTTTGGGCATGTTCCTGCTTTGCAGTTTGCTACTGGTGCCCTGGAGAGTACTAGAGTTCTACATGTGCTGAGCAGTGGTCACTTTCCGCATAAACGCACTTCGTGAACAGTTGCTGGAGTGACACGCCAATGGCATATCAACTGTGGTTGATAAACGAATCAAAAACGGACCACTCCTATGTAAGGGAGTTGTTGAATGTAATTTTCAGATTATGAATATGGTCATCGAAAAATGCAAATTTTGACATTTTCGACAAAAAAAAACAAGATTTTAGATTTTGAGGTGTTGAAACTAGTCACTAACAGGGATGAAGCGTTCACAAACCATTGTATCTCTACTACTCATCCCTACCATGCACCCACAGGATAGACATCAGTATGTGCCCACAGGGGCGGGTGTTAAGTAAAAATATAAGGAGGGGCGAAATCATAGGGGGACAACCCTCAAAACAGTACAAAATAAACTCAATATAAGTTAAAAAACCTTCTTTTTATGCAATTTATTGCTTAAAACCCTGTTTTTCTGAATTTTGAAAATCTCAGGGGGGAGGCTGCCCCTCAGCCACCCCCTGGTGCCGCCCCTGTGTGCCCAGTACCAACACTATCCTTGTTCCATTGAAGAATCCAATCTACTATTCATCATATGGTATGTGAAAAGACCTTGACAGGTACTTCCAAGATGTACCTTTTTGCTAGTTGATTATTAAGGACTGATATGAAGCCAAAATGTTTTCATTCATTGTCATCACTGTCATCAGATCCATTTCAAGCTCTGCTAACTGGTCAGCACTTTGCTGTGACAATAAAGAAATATCATGTATTACTTTTACAAGTATTCAATTATAAGAAAAGAATGAGTGAAGCAACACCAGATTTTAAAATACTTAAAGTTTTAACATGGAAATCCCCTTGGCTTTTAAGTATATTAAGTATATGAAATTGAAGGTTTGGTATCAAATGTACAATTTGAAGTTATGTTGACAATAAATGACCCAATGTATATGTAACATCTTTGCTTTTCGTGGGCGCAAGACTTATAATTGTGGTCCTGCCAGCTATAAGCTGGCAGGACCACTTTAGCAATCCGTTGTGCGTGGTCTGTGTGGATGTGTTGTGTGGATGTGTGTGGGCTGTGTGGTGATGTGTGTGTCACAAATTGTTAAGTTTTTTTTACTTGACTCAATTGAAAAGTTTAATTCAATTGGAACCAAACTTCGTCATAGGTGCACAATGAGTACGTTAATATGTGATCGAGGTCAAAGGTCAATGTTGAAAGGTCAAAGGTTCATGTGAGGTCAAGTTGAAAAATGGGCTAAAAATGTAAAATTCATCGAAATTGAAAAGTGAGTTCAATTGGAACCAAACTTTTGTCATAGGTGCCACCATGACGATCCCTCATATGTTGATGAGATCACAAAGGTCACGTTGCAGGTCAAAGGTAATGGGGCGGCCCACACTTATATGGCTTTGAATATAGCGAGCGAGAAGCGAGAACCGCGAAATTATAGTTTAATTTTAAAATCTTTAATGATGGCATATTTTTTTTCCGTGTTCACTGTAATGAATCCTTTCTAAGTTGGCTTTACCTTGATAACACTGCCTACTTGATTTTGCGCTAGTATGATGTCTGTGAGAGGCGAACAGATTCACTTTGCTCTTTAGGAAAAGTTTGCCAAAACAAAATGTTATAAGATTTGAGGTGATTTTTTTAAAATTTTATTTATGTCAAGGCTAATCTAAGGCCTTTACAGCAGTTATCTAATTAGTAATGCGACGGATTGGCGCCAAGATTGCGATTAACCTCCCTTTTGAAAAACTCTGTAAGTCCTAGTTTGATGCTAATGAGCAGGTATGGCATTCCATAAGCCTACAGAGAATGGAGAAATGTGTCTGTGGAGGGCCAAGGGGGACTTGGGACTTTCACAGCAAAGGTCACGAGGCTGACTGAGCACCTAAGGCGAGGATTCAACTCTGAAAGCAAATCAGGTAGCAGCTGGCTGAGGAGATTCTGGTGCTTGTCCATAAAAAATGCGGTGGATGGAAAAGAGTACAATTCCAACTGCCCTGCAATGGACAAGGGTTGGACTGTGGGGAGTGTTAGGCTCAACTTCGGGGGATACCATGATGGAATGCACGTCTATGGAGTGCCAATCTAGTTTGGATTAGTGAAGGGGTGGTTGCTCCACACCATGGCTGAACTGCATATTCCTGTTGGATCAAACCATGGATTATATTATAAAACAGCCCGTTCAGTTGTCCCTAGATTAGGGTGCCATTTGGAATCACAGGGGCAGACAGGTCATTATGAGATGCCAAGTAGACAACCCTGTACACTCTTCTAGAGTGTTCCGAAGTGGAGACTGGGATGGCATGTTGCAGCATCTTTCCGTTTATATTGTTACAGTTTTACAATTGGAAGCAGCACCAAATTGTACATTCCATGAAGTTGCCCAAGACTCGATTTCCTGCAGGTCTTTGTTGAGAGAGGGGCAGCAGCTGGGATTCTGTATTTTTAACTGATGAAGTCATAAGTGTGACACGTCTGAGTAGAAGGTGGATGGATTCAGGAACTGGAACTTGCCCAATTCTCCACGAAAAGACAGATCTTGAAACCAATGTATGCCCCCATTATGATATGAAAATGTTACATTGCACACATATGAATTAGAAGGTGAGGATGACAGACATGCCCATTGAATCCACCAACATAACCTTTGACCCCCTTGTGAGATCGAAAATTAGTGCCGGCTGGGCATTTTTTCCCCTCATTGAGATTGTCAAAAATGGATTGCCGAAAATTGCCAGCTTTGAGAAAACCCACTGCCTGATGAATGCTGCATGTGGACATAAACATATTTTCCAAAAAATAGCAATAGATGGTGAAAGTCCAACTGCACTTAGAAGGCAAGAGTGCCAATTAGTGCCAGCTGGGGCATTTAGTGAAACCAAAAGGCCAATTATCGAGTTCCAGACACTCACCTTTATGTAAGAATCTGTTTCCCAAATTTACTTCAAATAGGTTACCTCAAAATTGACAAAAGCATGCTCCAAACCCTTGTTTCTACAAGAAACTACCTAAATTCAGGGAATTCCTTAAGTATGCACTCCCACTCACACACACACACACATACCCCAAAAGAGGTGATCTTTGGGTTACTTCCTGGATGAAAGAAATCAATCAAAGCCTTTAGAATGAAGCCTATAACCCCATTCAACTCTTTACAACTCTTACAGCTTTCTATTGATTTTGTGCACAAAATTAAAATAAGTAACAAAAGGACGGCACACAGTGCAAAATGCATGGTTCATATCTTATGGGGCAATAAATAAGGAGTAACTTGCATTTATTTTGAACTTTTAAAAATTTTGTTCCATCACTTACACACTCTTTTAGGATAAAAGGTGATTGATCTGAATTGGGGTGGGGATAGGGGGAAAAGGGGGGCAAAGGGGGCATTTCCCCCAATTTTTTTCTTGCCCCCAGTTGCCCCCCCCCCCCCGCGAAAGGAAAAATTACAGTTTTTAGCAAAAACGGGTGATTTGGGACAAAAACACCAAATTTGGGATTTTTAAAATCAGTTATTTGGGGCCAAAATTGGTTAAAAATCTCCAAAGATTTGATATTTCCCTCCCCAGAATTCACTTTTTCCCCCCAAAAATTTTACTTTGCCCCCCAGAAAAAGAGGTCTGGCCCCACACTGAAGTATAACAGAGCATGGGGGAGGGGTAGGGGCAAAGGGGGGCATATGCCCCCCCCAAATTTTTTTCTTTCCCACAGTTTGGCCCCCCCACCCCCGGCCGAAAGACAAAAAATTACAGATTTTTGGCAAAAAATAGCGATTTGAGACCAAAAACACCAAAGTTGGGGATTAAAATCAGCCGATTTGGGGCCAAAATTGGTTAAAAACTCCAAACATTTTGATATTTTGCCCCCCCAGAAGTGCACTTTTTTCCCCCCAAAAAAATTTACTGTGCCCCATCCCCCCCCCCACGTTGACCCCCCCGACAAAGAGGTCTGGCGCCACATTGAAGATAACATGGCAAGATATAATCTTTGTTGTTACCTGTAAAAAAATGACCATGTGAAGCAAGCGGGTTGATTCCATGGAAATCGTCACCCTGAGGAGGAAGTGCTTCGAATTCCACTTGAATTCCATTTGAAAGAACACAAAATAAAATTTCAGATTAAGGATTTTGAGTGTTTTCATTGATAAAGAAAGTGCATATTTACTGATTCATGCTTCTTTGTGCTGGAATTGGAATGTCAGAGAATGCTTGGTAAAAGACTTTGGCTGGTATTCTCAAGGGGACTACCTTTACACTGGGTTTTAAACCAGGATAGTCCTAACGAGTAGCCTTTTTCCTTCCAACAGCGGCCTACACATTACAACTCATTTAAAAGGTGCATTTTGTGATCCTGGAACCTCAATTTTTTGTTGATGAAGGGGCGGAACCAGGATTTGAAAACGTCAAAAATTACCGGGGGGGCTGAAGAGCTCTGAAGGCTGCAATTGTCCAAAATGGGATGATTTTGCAAGATTTTGCAGAAATACGGGAGGGAGTGCGCCCCTCCCTAGATCTGCCGCCGGTTGTGCATGGTTCACTAGCTATGCCAGGGAATTTTAATGCCAAGATCTGCCCAGAAAAGGCTATTT
Organism: Ophioderma brevispina; assembly: GCA_023653785.1. NCBI lineage: Eukaryota > Metazoa > Echinodermata > Ophiuroidea > Amphilepidida > Ophiodermatidae > Ophioderma > Ophioderma brevispina. The sequence continues at coordinate 1,397 of JAMKCH010028710.1, read as the reverse complement.
CAAAAGAGTAGGTTTGATTTTCTGGGGGGGACTGGTTGGGCATTTGAGGTATGACCACATGTTTGTATCACCAGTGCCCCATAGGCCACTTTGTTTAATTGCCATCTGTTTTAATAAGGACAGAAAATACACAAAATTCTGAATTTCTTCCAGAGTAGATTGAACGTGCATGGTAATATGGGCACACATACTACCAAATAGGTTATTTAGATTGCACCAGATAGCATTTTAATAGGTACCTTCATAAATGTTCACCATTGTTTATACATAAAAAACTCTTAAGGGGTTTGGGTCAGATATACCTCCCGCCATAATTTTCCTTTCTAACTTCCTATAAATACGGGTTTCATCGATATGATCGAAAAATTCAAGAAACCAAATCGGGGGTCACCGATGTCACCTTTGAGTTTTAAACCATTACAAAATACAATTTTCGCCAAAATTAACTACATACGTCTATGGAAAAATCATTTAGTCGATACATTTTGGTTATAGCCTAAACATTAGCCATAATTTTTTGTGATATTTGATATAAGTTGCGCACTCATGTCCGCTTTCTAATAAAACAAAAAATCATTGGGGTCACCGAGTCCCCTTTTGAGATAGTCATGCGAAAATCCTTATTCTTTTTCGTGAAAAAATGAACCCTTGCGACATCTTAGTGCGTACAGCTCCAACAAAAACGCAGGGCAAGAATAATACGCAACGTGTTTAGCGCGTGTCTCTGAATGTTGCGTGACCAACGAGTATCAATTCTTTCGATTTAGGCATATAACATTCGCTTTCACTTTTCTTATCTTTTATGTTCTGAATCAGAATTACGTGTTATCATACTTTGTGTTAAATCCTATATTCTGTAGTTGGTGACAGGAGAGGTGCGCCATCACTCCCGGTTTAGACCTATGGGTTCGGTTTTTTGATAGATTTTGTCGTAAAAGACAGACATGTCAATAAGGATTCTTCACTGACCCCTCGAATTAAACAGTACTATTTCAAATAAAATAACTATATGGGAAAGGCAACATTATTCGAAGGGCCCACCGACCCCACAAATAAGCAGCAAACATTTTTCCAACACAAATGAATACCGAACCCAAATTCGAAACATTGGGTAAGCTAAAGCTTTTTGGGTATGATTATAAAGTACGAATTACCAAAATAATTTAAAAATAATGCATAGGCCCCATTTGCGTCATAATGAGGTCTCGTATCGGGCCTGACTCGCATATATATACATATTACGCATTGATAACCAATAATTATTTTCAAACAGTGAAAGCACCAGAATTATGTGTGGACGAATGGGGGACTAACAATAATCACGAAATTCATGTAAATTTGGGTAATTTTATGTGGGGGGGGAGACTAAGGGGACAGCCAAAAGTCTCTGTTCGGGA
>JAMKCH010028709.1:0-33030 GCA_023653785.1 Ophioderma brevispina | reverse complement strand
TTACAGAGAAATGCCAAATAAAGGTTTTTGAGTGACATACGGGAGTGACCCAAATTAATTATATCTCATAAGTGTTAAAGCATAAAACTACATATAGACACTAGATACAAGCCTCGACACTGCAAAATGTGAGGAAACACTGAAATGTCTTTCATGCGTTCTGGAAATGCATTTCTAGAGGTGTGCCCCTGTTAAAATAACATTGACAGATTGGTTCAATGTAACAGATTTTGGGAAACTGCAGAAAATGTTTTTGGTGTTTAGGGTTAATCTGCATATCTTAAATACGTATTACTGGAGGGGGCGTTAAGATCATTTTAATGTTCCGAGGCATATTTGACTTTTTGCGCACCATTTTGGATTTTTGAGGCAATGTATTATGATACCCAAATTACATTTTTAACACTTCATCGTGTGTAACAACACCGGAGTACCGCAAAAAATTGTATCTAACAGAAATTACTTCAAGGATTTTTTTAGTGATTTTGGACAGGAAGCAGCCATATTGGAGTTTCAAAAATGCACTGCACCAAATTTTGCACACCTTCAAAAATTATTGGCTTCTAAACTAAAAACTATCGAAATAAAAAGTCTGTACTCCATCCTTCAGGCTGTGTGCACAACTTCCACCTGAATACACTATACAATAATCCTCTAGCAGTAAGTTAATTTATTTGGTACGAATTAAATTTTATGCTATTCTTTGAGAGTAAAATCCATCGAATTCCATATCACGGGCTATATAAACAATGCTTATAATAACATTTTAAAAAACAAAAACGATTTAAAAAAAAATTAATTATCAGTTTTATAGGAACATATTATTTCATCCAATTTCAATTCTGTGGACAGATTGGTTTTCATGTAATGTGCCATAAACGCCCGCCGACGGTATTTCGTATTAAGATCCCGATTAAGATATTTCAACTCATTTTGGAATAGGTATATTTTTCTGGTTAAACAGCGGATTTTACTTTCCCATCACAATGCAAGTTCATCATCGTATAGTTACTAGAGTCCATCTATAATCAAACAAAAAAACGAGGAAATAAATTGTAAAAGGCTTTTCAATCGTTAAACCATACATCTCAAAATCATCAAGAAAAAAAAAAGTCTATGCATGGTCTTCAAATTGTTTCGGTTCCCAGACATTGATTGAAATTTTGGTAAAAAAAGTATTTTAAGTAGGTCAAAGGTTTGTGCACAAGCCAAAATTAGTTCTACCAGGGGGTCAAATCTCACCAATACTCCAATTTTGAGCTTAGTGGTCAGTTATCCAACAAAAATAAGTCAAGGTCAATAGAATCCAATAGCTGCCAAATAGCTGTTGACTTTATTTTCGCCATTTTGGTTAATAACCCAACACGTAAGATAGTCAACTTTTCCTATATTTTCATTCTATGAGATGAAAGAACAATTTGAACTATTATTTTACAGGAATTGGAGAGAAACTTTTAATTTTGCCACTGTACAAACCAAAAATATGGGCTTTTTGACCATTTTCCAGTTTTTTTTCTACCAGGAGAATTGAACATCTAAAAGCCATCGACCTAAGGGTTTATATACCACAACTGGCGTAGTAAGGATCAAAATATTGGGTGGACTATTTTATTGCATGACACCCGAAAAATCTGCTTTAAAATGTCTAAAAATGCCTATTTATATTAAAAAGTAGGTGAATTGACTTTCATGATTGCGTGGTAGACTAGTATGTTTTCAAAGTAGTTAGAAAAGTAAATATCCTTTGACATTAAATATAAGGCATAGTGGAGTTTGGGTTTGCGACCGGATGGGATGATTGCTAATCGTTACCGAAATTTTACCAACACTCGACTCTATATTAAAGAAATAGCGCCATATATATTATTGGTGTTTTTGTGCCCAAAACGGTCATTTTTGTCATAGACGGGCGAAACAGAAAAACCGTTTGTGTACATAAATTTTACCAGAGTAAACGAGTACTCATTGATTGCCTTGTAATTTTGCGCCACAAAATGGGGGCGCGTACGTAGTTTAAAGGAGGCGCGTAAACGCGAGGCGTGTAGGAGTGATGCATGCCCAATCTACTAGTAACATCGTTGGTGGTTTGTGGGATAGGGAATTTCGGTTAAAAATTGATCCGGTTAGGAAAACCCAAAATCCACGTATTTACTCATATGCATCAATTTCAATCGATTTGACAACACTCAGGACGTACCGATTATGAGCATGTCGTGCTGGGTGTTTTGACGTGTCGTGAGTTTGGTATTTGTTTAGTAACTTTGGTATTTGTGATTTAGTTTCTTCGCTTGTGATATTCGTCGCTTCATCTGAGTTTTAATGTGATCGACACCTGCTCAAACTGCCCAAATTTCCATGCGTCTCTTATCAGTGGGTAGAGTGCCACCTTTGGCCTGCTGCTGCCCCACATCCTTGTCTGCACCATGCCACTCTCAGTTGCCTCATTACCCCCCCTTGACCCTTTTAGCTTCGACTCGTGTCGCCTCCCCAGCGTTTTTATCTGGTGCGTCTCTCGGGCGGCCTTTTGTCGTCTTTCTCAACCATCGCTCGTCGGCTTATCCCCACCTCGGCTCCAGATTCACCCTTGCTTCCACCTGTCGTTTCTGTTGTTTTGGTGGGTCGCCGGTTGCTTGTTTTTTGTTTTTTAAAAAAAAACGTTTTTGTTTTTTTTTTACGTTGGGTTTTTTTCAGGCCGGGTGAAGCTACATCGACTTACCTTGTCTCTTATTTGTCTTTAGATGGTTGGTTGTTTCTTTTGTGGAGCCAGCGGTGCTGAGTGGCACATTTAGGTTCGCGTGCCCGGTTGTAAGGATGTATATATATATGTATATGATGTAGGCATGATGTATGATGATGTATGTATGATGTAGGGCATGATTAGTGCATGATGTATGCATGATGTATGCATGGATTATGTATTGATGTATGCTTGATGTATGTATGGTGTATGCTATGGATGTATGTATGATGGCGGCATGATAATAATAATAACAGCAGAGATTTATATAGCGCCTTAGGTATTTGGGCCCCTAAAGCGCTGAACAAAGGGCCCGTGACACTGTGCCCAAACCATACATAAACCATTGGCATCATTTCAAGGGATGCAGCGATCAGGATCAGCGCTGTCCCTTATCAGCAAACAGACATGAGATACCCATCCCAGCCAGGACCATCTTCCCAAATATCGCAACGGGTACGGGCAACCAAGCGGTTAATTTCTTATCCGGAAATTTACAAGATAGCCAAGGATGTAGTGCATGATGTATGCATGATGTAAGCATGATGTATGCATGAGTATGCACGATTGCATGATGTATGCACGGTCTGTATGATGTATCATAATGTATGCATGATGTATGCATGATGTACCACTGTTAAAAATAAACTTGTAAAAAAAACAGGCATTGACTGGCAGCTGGGACTCACTACATTCAGAACGTAAAAGAACGGAGCCCGTAAAAATTCATACCATTTCATGGAACGTAAAATAACGGCGTGAGGTTTTTGACGTGCTTAAACAATATTAAGAATTAAACGTTATAACAATCTCTGGACCAAATTTTAACGTTGTTGCTATGGCATATACAAACGTTTATTACGTTACCACTGGGTTGTAAAAAGTTATATTTCGGCAACAATGAGACACAATTGAGAAAAAAGCCAATAAACAAGGGAAAATGTGAAGAAATAAAGATTTAAAACAGTATATAACTTAGGTTTATATGGTTAATGTTACACATTCTAAGGTCACCAATACTTAAATTATCATAGAATAATACTTAATTACATCCTACATTGATGAAACTGGCTAAGATTACAAGTCCAAAACTTATCCACTACACTACATGACTTAATGATAGTAAATGACTAAAATTCAAATATATATGTGTGTGTGTACTACTTTTTTAAAAGTAAACTAAATATAATACAAAAAGGAGGTAAAGAGTTTTTTAAACTATTTTAAAAATGATAGGGAAAATAAGATTTGGCATTTAAATGACGTTACTTACGACGTTATTAACCCATTTTCATAGTTCGTATTCTGACATTAAAACAAGTAAGTTACAAAAGAACGTAAGTAACGGAAATATAATAACGGTCAGGTGTAAATACTACCTTTTTTTCACAATGTGTAGTGTTATTTTGTAGCCACTGTTGATTACATTTTCTGCTCCAAATTGTAATTTTATGGTTAGATTTAGGTATAAAGCGTGAAGATTATTGCATATTGGGGTTTAACAGTGTATGTATGATGTTGCCTTCCCGTGTCAACAGTTTGACAAAAAAGTGAACCTGACCGGAACACCAAAGTCCGAATTTCTGAAATTGATATGTGGGTAGTGATCGAAACACGTATTACCTAATAACGGTGACGGTAAATATGCATATTAATAAGCTCATTGCCATATTTTTTGATTGGCGGTTCACAGATATTCTTTGAATAATGAGCGCGAAAAATGGTTTTTTGTTTGTTGAAGATTTTTTAAGGGAAAGAGTAGGCTTACCTTGAATGATAAATAATATCATTATTGTTTGTGTGTTTTTGGTTGGGTTGTTGTTTTTGTTTTTTTGTTGCTATTGCCTTTTGTGTTTTTTTTCAGGTTTGTTGAACTATTAAAATCAGTTCCATGCCAATAAAATAGAAAAACACCATTGTTGTTTCATTTTTCTTTGGCTTCACTAAATGGTAGTCTTTCAATATAATCCAGGGGAGTTTTACATCGATTTTTTAACAAAACGGGAACGGAAAATATTCCTCTGTGTCACTGCATGGACCTGAGAGGTAACCTTTAATAAAAATCTGTCATGCTATAAAGCAAACTTATTTTGCTTTCTTTTGATTTTACCCCATTTGCTTTTTAAAACTGTTTAATTATTATTCATGTAATTGTTAAATGTTACATTCTCCGGTACTGAAGTGATTGAGCGGAATATTAATTCACATTGTCAACAGTAGATTGCAAAACTCTTTTGATATTTTGGAAATATCACCGTTTTGGTGCACCAAAAAATTGAGTAGGAACAACAAAGGTATTCCAATTTTTTGTAATGGATTGTGTAATGGTTATTAACCATGTTGATACTAGTTGTGTTTAATTTAAAAAACTAAGTTATCGACATTTGGAAATACACACTTAGAGCTAGTAAAATATCTTGGCACAGTTCAGAAGCTTCCATTCACCAATGTAGGCCCTATTTAGAAAATACTCACCTGGTTTGGGTATGATATATGTACCCAGATTACACAAGGTCAGTTCATGTCAATTATGACAAGTACAACCCACTGAACGTGCTTGGTGGATGAGCATATGTAAACTCATGTGACATTGGGTTGAGCATCCCAGGGATGATGTAGAATCCCACAGTTCATCTTTCTATCGCGTTTTCTATTGTGCCACTACACAAATGTCATTGTCACGTTTATCCTTATATCACGGTTTATGTGCAAAACTAGGACATGCTGAAAAGTGGGAATCTTAGGTTTCATTTTCTGCGCTTCGCCTACTTTTCAAGTCTTACTATGATTTAAGAGTTGCGGGCGTCGTTGTTCATTTCAAAAATAAGTGTTTTTTCGCGTGAATACGAGGCCATCAGAACCCGAACGCGTACAAAAAAATGTATTTGTTCTCTAAATCCCAATATAAACTACCATTGCTGAATGTTACGAAATACATGATGGATATTTTCAGTTTAACTAGCCATTAGAACAATTGCCAAATAGGAACACATTGCAGCCGCGCTTTTTAATCAAAAGATGATTTAATTTCAATCCCAATACGATGGTAGATATTAAAATTATCAAAAGAATTTAACTCAACAGATGACTATTCCTGGGTAAAAAGCAGAAGTTTTAATTACTGATAAAATTTAATAGTCACCACAACTTCAAGGTAATTCAGGAGGAGTTTTACAATAGAAATAGCATCATTGGTGGTTGTATTCACGATAATAGTCAAGCAAGTCGACTACCTTGCTGTGATAGAGATCATTTGTTATTTGCGTAGCCATGGTAAATTCTTAATGTTAGCGTGTACTCCTTACATAAAACACACGTTATTTTAGCTCTCTTTTGCAAAGATGTGCTACAAGATAGCCCGTATTAAACAATGGGAACCGATGGGACAGGGCCTTGGGGCCCGAGCCCTGCCGTATAAGTTCACGGCCGAACTATTTTTAGGAATACCTTCTTTTATTAATATTACTGACTATATGTATGCTGAAGACAATACACTGTTAGAAATGCACTGTTAAAAATGTGCATTAAAATAACGGCGTTGAACTGGCAGCTGGACTCACAACAGTTAAATCGACGTTTTTTACTGTTATTTTCGAGTCCCTTTTTACAGTATTTGCACGTTTCGAGTCCCGGATGACAGTCAAAACGACGTTTTTTCAAGAACATATTTAACATTGTCGATGTAATTTAAAACTGTCAATTATTGTTGTTGTAGAAATTACAAAAAGTTATCATCTCTTAAAATTGCGGTAAAAATTATCCCACTTCTATGCAACAATTGTATCCAGCAAGAAAAGTCCTTACAATCAATGACTTAAGCCCCAAACGTTAAAGTGTTTTTATATATTTTACCAAATAGTAATTTCCCGTTTTCCCCCATGATTCGGAAATCCTAGGTACTATTTGATTCCCGTATTTCTTGCCTTAGGCAAAACGAGAGAGGAACTCTCCGTTCTTCGTGCGGACACTTTTACGTAGTTGCGGTTGACCTGGGTGGCGTTTGTTCAAGGGGCTTTAAAAGTCACAAAAAATCTTTTAAAAATGTCATTTTTCTCTCGCCTTGCTTACATACTTTTATTAAAAATCAATCAACTAGTTTTTTTTCCAAGCACACTGCAAAAACTAGGGTGTAAAATTAACACCGCGGGGGTTCTGAGAGGACCACATAATGGGGTGTCGGAATTCAACCCCTCTTGGTGTTAAAAACACCACCAAAGGCGTGCATTTAATACCAAATAGTATAAAAACTAACACAATGGTGTTTAAATAACACAAAGGTGTTGAATTTGACACCTCTTGGGTGTGGTCCTCTAGAAACCACGGTGGTAATTTTATTCGCCCTATTTTTGTTAATAGGCAAACAGCGCTGTGATCTTGATGAAATGGCGTTTTATAAAAGCCAGTGTATTTAACAGGGATTTTCGCGTTTACCAATAACAAATTTATGCCGGTGCGATAATATGACATAAGTACAGATTGAATATTAAGACCTGGTCTAGACTGCGTGTTAAACCGATACATTGAGAAACTTAGGCATCGGCAATGAACCGCGTTCCTTCATTTTTGTCCATAAAAACGTGCTGATACTGCTATTTTGATGGTAATATGATGAAAAAGAATGGTATGATAGGAATTTCGATCGCGATGCACGTTTCCAATAAAGCAGAATTAGATTATGAGTCAACTCAATATGAAATCGCCTCGACAAGAAATTCTATACGCTGAATATATTATTGTTCATATAAACGAATGGGTCCATAACAGGAACACGGTTAACTGAGAGTAAAGGCATTATATGGTACTTTTATTGATTACAAGTGCAGGTCCTTTCGCATACAAGATTTTCCTTTAAAAGAGTTCAAGAGTATTCCAGAGATACTTTTATTATTACCGACGAAAATGGTATTTAAGGGCTAATTTTCTAAGTTTGCATTGCAACAAGTTATAACATATATTGAAGAATCAGAAACAAAACTTTAAAGCACTGGACCGTATTTAGAGAGTTAGAGGTACAAATATACACTTGTCATTTACATGAACCTGTCATTGACATGACCCAATTCCAGGATACAATAAATGAACTGTCATGACATGACCATACAGGAATGACTACAGTACAAAACTATTTCCATTGGCATTGACCAACATTACAAGGACTATGATACTTGCACCTGTCATGAAATTGGACCCCACATTACAGGATTATAATTACTTGCCACTGTTATTGTCACTGACCCCGCATTACAGGACTAAATACTTGCATCTGTCATTGGCACTGACCCAATATTTTTGTTTTTACAGGAATACTTGAATGTATTGGACATTGGGCCAAAAGTACAGGACACAATACTTGCCACCTGTCGTTGGCAAGACCCCGAGGTACAAGGACTATAATAATTGCACCTGTCATTGGCACTGACATAATTACAGGACTATAATCACTTGCACTGCATTGGGCACTGACATCACATCAAGGACTAAATACTTGCACCTGTATTGGCACTGACCCAGAATTACAGGACTATAATAATTGCACCTGTCATTGGCACTGACATCACATTACAGGACTATAATTACTTACACCTGTCATGGCATTGGACCAAACATTAAGGGACTATACTACTGGCACCTGTCGTGGCACAGACCCCGAATTACAGGACTATAATAGTGGCACCTGTCATTGACACTACACCACACATTACGGACTAAATGACTTGCACATTGTCATTGGCACTGACCCCGGAATTACAGGGACCTATAATACTTGCACCTGTCATTGACACTGACCCCCACATTATAGGACTATAATACTGCCCTGTATTGGCACGACCCACATAAAGGACTATCCCATACTTGCAACTGTCATGGCACTGGACCCAGAATTACAGGACTATAATCTTGCACCTGTCATTGGCACTGACACAACATTACAGGACTATAATACTTACACTGTCATTGCATTGACCAACATTACATGGACTATAATAATTGCCACCTGTCGTTGGCACAGGACCCGAATACAGAGAGTATAATACATGCACCTGTCATTGACACTGACCAACATACAGGACTATAATACGTGCCACCTGTCCATTGACAATGACCCCAAACATGATAGGACTAAAGACTTGCACCTGTTATTGGCACTGACCCCACTACAGGGACTAAATAATTGCACCTGTCATTGGCCACTGACCCCATATTACAGGACTATAATACTTGCAACTGTCATGCCCACTGATCCCACATACAGAACTATAATACATGCACCTGTTATTGGCATACCCTTAATTACAGGACTATAATACTTGCACCTGTCATTGGCACTGAACCAATTACAGGGATAAATAGGTGTACGTGTCATGGGCATTGGACCCACATTACAGGACATCTGACTGACAATGGAATGGGTGCATCTGTCACACAAAGGACTCGCATCCACGGTTTCAAAGTTACAATAACATGCAACATGTCATTGAATTGGACCCTACATTACAGAAATAAGATAAGTCAACCTGTCATTGACATTGGACCAACATTACAGGATATAATACATGACCTGTCATGGCATTGGACCACCCAACATTATAGGACCACAATGCGTGCACCTGTCAGGTGGCATTGGACCCACATTACAAGATTATCATGCATGCACTTGCGTGGGAGAGCGTGGAATAGAGGTTAGGGTGCTTGCCTGTGGCGCAAAATTCCAGCAAAAATTCCGGGTTCGAATCCCGGTGGGGTTGTGTCACTTGCTGGGATTATTCGGGTTACTATCAATTCTGGATTGATCTGTTATACCAGCTATTGATTAAAACAGAATACCGCTTTCTTCCGCCAGGTGGCACTCGAAATGGGCAATGGATCATGAAAGCATCCCGTCCGTCGGAGGGGACGTAAGCAGTCGGTCCCGTGTACAGGGTCACAACTGTACATGTACACTCGCAGTCAGTGTCGAATAAGAGTAGGTGAAAACCCCGATGTTCCATCCGCCCCCAGCCTCAAAAGAGGGCCAGTGTTAGGAAGCGTCACGTATCATGATACACGCCCGCGGCCCCGGCTCAGCACACTCCGTTGAATAAATCCTGGACACCACAAAAGCCAGTACCAATGACTTGTGGATACGCTAAGAAGAAAAGAAGATGATTGCACCTTTGATTGTCACTACATGACCGCAATGGGTGCACCTGTCATACGCATAAGTGCGGCGAAATTTTCCGTCAGCGGCTGACTACAGTAGTACTGAAATTATACGGCAACATTCCCGTACTTTTTAGTGCTTGTCGGCCGTATATAAGTAATGTCGTAATTGTGCGTGCATCAGTCAAGAAATGGACTCGCATTACAGGAAAATTTCAGGAATACGAACCGGACACTGTATATGAATTGGATCCACGCGTTTCAAAAGTCTACCAATACAATTGAACCTGTAATGGACATTGGATCCAATAAGAATAAAGATACGTGCACTGTCATTGCCAGTGAACCCACGGTTGCAGGATTATAATGCATGCACTGTGACTTGTCACTACATGACCGCAATGGTACAACTGTCATTAACATTGGACCTACATTACAGTACTACATTGGGTGCATCTGTCATTGACATCGAACCCACATTAAAGGATTACAATTAAGGACACTTTCAATTGGCATTGAAACATTAAAGATTACAATGCGTCGCCACCGTAATGGCACTGGACTCACATTACAGAAAACTACAATGCGACGATGCGTTGCCCTGTCATTGGGCATTTGACCAACATTGCTGGACTACAATTACTTGCACCGGTCATTTGCATTGGAACCATTTGCAGCGAACAATGAACCATATTGTAGAATACTAAACTCATAGTATTGTTAATAAAACGGTAATACAGTGGTAAGGCAAACTTTTTAGAGGAAAAAACAAAAAAAAGGAACGTCCTCCTGTCACCTTAAAGAGTGGGATGCCGACCAGCAGTGATGCGATGTTCTACAGGTTTTCAGTGAACAATTCCATCTTCTAGCTCTTCTAATCCAGGAAGTTATCGATAATTGTTTACTTCCCATCTGACTCTAACTCACCTGGTAGAGCATCCGTTTGGCTCCCCGGTTCAAATCATGGATGTTCACTCCAGTATGTTCTCACCCACTGCAATTTCTGTTGTGCGTGGTAGAAGATAAATATTTTTGTACATTATTACGTAGTTAGCTGTTGGGTTGTTCTGTACACAATTTAGCACAGGCGTGAGGAAATCAGCCTCGATTAATTCCTCGCCGCTAAAATTTGGTACTGCTGGATGCATTTTTAATTATCTATCACATATCCAAATCGGCCGAAATCGGCTTTGGGGAATTTGTTACGAGCAAACTAAAGATTAATTTTTAGACTTAGCGGAAATAGGAATTCTAAAAACAAGCTGAGTTAACGGCGAGCGTACTAATGCGACGGCTGATACACGCTAATGACGCGGGCCGTCAAATGGTCGCGTTTCGGCGTTTTATTGGGCATTGGCGGCAGGTTCGTTTCTTTGACGGATATTCATACGGTGTGGCTTTGTAATCTCAGTGAAAGATGGCATAAAATCATCATTCGAGCACCCCCAATTGATAATAAAACATCCAAGGGGGAAATTGTGTGGATCTGAGATCTTTATTGTAACTCAAACGGTAAGCTATATAAGAGAACAACCAAACATCATAAGTAATATACATAAACTACGTAGCACGTTTTTGTTACACTGTAAAAAAGAACCGTAACAGAACAGTGCAAACACACGCGATGTTTAAAGGTTAAACAGTTGCTTGACCGGTGAACTGGAACAAACCCTGTTAAACAACTGTTTAAACTTTTAATTTTAAAAAACACCAACATTTAAAAAAGTGGCTAAAATCATGAAAAAACTGATTTTATGGCAAAACCTCGTGACATTTTTCAGATTTATGGACATGCAATTGACGGGCATTTAAACGTAAAATTTGTGCCAGGAAGGCCCCGTATTGGGAAAAAAATGGACATTCCCGGCAGCAAATTTCATGGCATAATGCCATAAGTCCGTAAAATATGCGATTTTACGTGGCTTTGCTAATAATCACAGTTTTCAGTGTCGTCTTCTCGCAATTACGGACCAATTACCCAATACGGGGTCTGATAAATTACATTTTTTACAGTGTGATTACATTGTAAAAAGCGACGAAATATCGGTCGGGCAGGGAGATGAAAATACTATAGAAGAGTTTTAGTGGAGAGCATTCTGATTTATGCGGAGTATCAGAAATCCGATTCACGAAGTCCCCTGTTAGTTCGAAATGAAAAAAAATGGGTGTTGATTATCATGAAAACTGGACGGGAAAAGTCAAACACTTTCATGTTTTTAGAGTTGTAAATACTATTTTGTTCCTTTGTTTACAAAATGGCATAAAATAATTTTAATATTACGGAAATGACACTAAAAGTACTGTTTTCACTGAAAATTAATATTACCACCACATGCACTATAACTTAAGCCGCATGAGAAAAAACGGTGAGGCCTTTTTAATTTGAAGTTAGAAGGAATAGACCCCCTATAGAGGTCTCTAAAATCACATGAAAGTGATGGGGTTGATTAGTAACACGTACACACTAGGTCTATTATCCATCAAATGTTCAGATTTAAAACATTAATTTCAATTAAAGTGAAAAATACAAAATAAGTTTGACCTATTCAAAACATGAGAGAGGGGATACGAAAATCGAATTACTTTTTATCGGCACTTATATAGGTTCGAGGGGTGGGGCCAGCCGTGAACGATACCTGTCAAAGTATGAAGCGTCGATCTTATGGTTTGTTCCCTATAGTGTTGTATAAAGTGCCAGTGGGGAAATGTGAAGCTCAAACCTTGCTCCTATAGAAGAAAAAACCTTGCGCAACCTTGTCAATTTTTATGAATTAAACAGATTTAGTGATTGAATCTAAAAAAAAGAGCTTCGAATGATCAATACAATACTCCTGGTAATACTCCTGGTCAAAACTCCCTCCCTCATCATCCCCCTTCCCCACCTTCCCCCTCCCATAAGTAAATATCCAATGTTGGTAAACATGTTAGGGCATGATATCTTGAAAAAACCGGCCTGACTGTTACACATAGGCAATTTTTTGTATAACTTTTGGAATGATATGGATCATAACGATTCAGACCCGTACGCATGAGGGGGGAGTGCGGTTCCCCTTCCACAAAAGGAGCAAAACGTCCACCTTTTGCTGCTTTTTTATATAAAGGTCCAGAATTTGAAGACAAATCAACAAGAAAGTGCACTTGGTGATGTGATCTTCACTACGTCCCCCAAAAGGATCATTTGTAGGGTGTTAGGTCCATGCACTTTGACAACTTGAGGTCAAATTTCAGACCCCCCCCCCCCCCCCTTAAGTCCTGCTACGAACGGCCCTGTACCGATGCAGAGATGGAAGTCGCACCTAACGAAGTCTTTCATTTAGCTCATTTGCAATTGCACTGGTCATAGGAAAAAGTGGTAAATAGCTTGCATCGCATATCGTCCGCCCAAGTTTACAGTGTTACATTATACTTGATATGTAGGCCTTAACTTCAGAACCCCCATAATATGCTTCTGTATAAATGAAAACAAATGCTTTGTTAATTTCTAATTCCCCACTGTTTGACGTCCTCGTGGACGCCTAAGGTCAGAACTACCTTTCCACACAAATAAATGATCCTTGGTGCAACAGTTGATCTGAATTTTATATAATATAACCAGATTTCATAGAATTTGTCATTGTTCAAGAATTTTGGTATGTCCAAAACAACATTCCTATAATAGTAAATTACACACAATTTATGTTTATACTTAATATGGTAAACAAGAATGTCCACAATACTAGCGTTGGTAGGTTCAACGATGATATGTCCTCACAAGCGAAGACTCCAAAATGACAGCGCACGAGTTCATACAAAATTCCTCGGGTATTTCCAAGGGAATCTTCTCAGTCCTGAAGTATCTGTACCAAGCAGTTTCAGACGACGGGCTTTCCTCCCTCGCGCACATCTAATAGTTTCCACAATAATTAAATCCAGGTAATATACCCCATCAGTCTGTCGCTATTTCCTCATATAGGACCCCAAATTGGAATCCCTTTTGGATTCCCAGAAAAACTGAAGCTCTTTGCTTCAAAAGACGACAGCAGACAATTTAGCTATCAAGCTCCGCGGCATCCAAAGTATAAAATCCTGGCACTAGATGTAGAACTCAAATCTATCTCTACCTTATGGTAGTTAAAACTCGCTATAATTACACTGTCAACCGCGTGTCTCAAAAAAATTGTGCTCTGATTCTCATGACTTGCGCCCTCTTGGAATCCACTCAAAAACCTCCAACCGTGATTTTTTGTTGTCAATATGCCCTGGGTTAGTTATCTTCCTGCCCTGTAAAAATTAAACTTCCATCAAAGCCTTATCCAAATACTCGGCATTTATGCAAGATTTTTTTTTCTTTACTGAAACCCAAATAGGGCGTTTATTAAAAAAACAACAAACATCATCATAAAGCAAAAAACAAAAAATACAGTCAAATACAAATATTAATAACATCTAAATCTAAAAACTAGTGCATCTTACGGTTCTTGTCGGTATCAAAATGTTAACCTTAAGTTGGAATGATTACCGTAATTAAATCTACATTGATAACTTGGCAAGATATAAATCACTTATTGATATATTGTTGGGAGAAATTTCCTCAAATCACATAACCACAAAATATCGTTATTTTCAAGTTATATAAACAACCATTGTTATCCCAAGCAAGTTTTTCATTCATCAATCCCCTCCAAAATTTAATGACAATATCACAATCAAAAAGGAAATGATCAATATAGTCATCCTTATCCCCTGACAGAAGTACATTTTTCATCATTGACAATACCCATCTTTTTTAATAAAAAATAATTTATGCAGATGGGCCGTTTCACTTCTTCCAATGGGATTTACAGAGTTAAGAGTGAAGGTTGAAAAACTTGGGCGAGCATTTTCAGCCCATAGCTCTTAAACCATCAATCGTATATTGGCGTAAACTAGACACATGGGCGGTCCCTTGCGACAAGACAAACTATTTCTATGCTTTCACAGCAAAATTGGAGCATTGTTTATAGTTGACCAATCGTAAGGCCAATACAAGAATTTATTTGGGGGTTGTGAAACCATTGAAAGAAGTGGACATTGTGGGGGCAAGAGTCTCCGCTTGTGTAGATTTTGTGTGTACCAAGTGGAACCTTCCCTAACTCCCAAATGTTCCTTTTGGGGCTTTGACACCTAATCACCAAAGAAACTTTGTCCATGTGAAATCTAAACTAGCTAAAGTTAGAAATTTCGAAGAAACCAGGAAAAAATGGACCATAGTGTATAATTCTCTAGTCACCCCACCTTTCTATACAAAAGTGGACCTAAGTGGAAGTAATCTCTAGTAACCCACCTTCTAGTAAACCCACCCCAGTGTAGAAGCACTACAACCTAGTGAAAAGGCGGACATAAGGATTTCTTTTCACATTGAAATTCTAGTAAATAAAAAAAATACATGATGACATTCTGAAGGTTGTAGATGAAGTGGTATAAGGGGTAGCTTAGTGAAATTGTGATCATGAAAGTCGTATGGCTATTGAGTATGGAAATCTTCGTTTTGCAGAAAAAAACTTCCTTAAGTGTTTGCCGGTCACAGGATTTCCAAAATGCATACTTTAGTTGATGCTCCTCTATGCAATTTTAATGGTTAGAAGACCCATTGGTTGAATGCCAGCCCAATTTCCTCCCCTCACTCCTTCTGTGTAATCCCATTGGCAAAGTTGAAACAACATCATCTTGCATAAACATAGCGATATTTGCATAGTTTTTAAATGGAAGTTCCTATTTTTTGCAAAAAAAGGGAATAATAAAGATAACTGACTGGGCTATATGCTGACAACAAAATTCTACGGTTGAGTGATCGTATAAACAGAGGGCGCAGTCTGAAATCACAGCACAATTTTTTTGATACACACTGTAAATAGCTCCAGAGCTCTGGTTTAGCTCCTGATTATAACGACTAACTACTGGCCCCCCTCAGTCCTTCATCACAATTACTATTTAAACCTCTTTACAGCTAGCTTCCCCTTTCTAACAATAAATCATTACAGTCAGCATCATGCCTAAACATAACCTAGGCACCATAAATCAGAATTTCACAAAATTCATCACCTGAATCACATCACTTTCCATATATAACTTTGTGGGGAAATTCCCTTATCTTCCAATGTTTTGATCTCAAACATAAACAGTTGACCCGTTACTAATTTTACATCTTGGGGAATCCCCACTTCCTCTATTTGTGCATCTAGCAGGTCAATCTATCAAAAACAAACTCGGGATAGTCCCCTTTCTCTCTTTTTATAATTAAACAAGTACTTTTCCCCGTGAGAAATCTTTTCTCAATAAATTGAGAAAATAATATTTTTAAAAGTTTAATATATCTAAATGGAGCTATATAACACCACTACTGCCTACCGTTATACGCGTTTATTTCTCATTTGGTGCAAGTTAATTTTAAACTGTAGTTTGGTTTTGAAAACTCAAATGTTCAATTATTTTATGCCAAAAATTTGTGACCCATTAAATTTTTCCTCTATATAGGCCAATTTGGTTCACAACGATTTAAGAAGTAAATTTCATGGAAACCAACTTTAGTCTTAATAAACTTCTATTTTCGATAATAGTTCTTCTGCAACCCAGCTTTGCATTCTTTGTTTTGTTTTAACCTAAGTAGATTTCAAAATAGTGAGACCTCTTAAAAGTTTTAGTTCTGTTCATTCACACGTGAGAGGTAAAGAGGAAATATTTTAAATGGCCACATGTAGAAAAGTTATGGTACTCATACAACATATAGTAATGTAGCTAGTAAATAAATGTTGACTAAAATGCATCGTTTCACCATCTAAGATAGCTTGGATGTTTCATTTGACGTATCAGAGAAAACACCAGCAATATTTCATTAATGTTGTATTTTAACATAACTTATCCTTTGACCCTACAAAATATCATTCTTTATCACAGTACTGGAAAATAATGCCATTCGATATCAATGCACACGCAACACAACTAAGTTTTTATTTTGCCATAAAAGTGGGCCAAACTGTATAAGAGATTAGCACAAAGCTGATTAGCAAGTCCTTCTATCATTACAGACCGTTGTAGAACTGAATTCATCAGTTTCCAGTCATCCGATTCTGCAAAGTAACTTTTTACCATTGACACAATATGTTTTGTGATGGCACAAAGAAGGCCTCCTCTCCAAATGTCCGGGGATTGAATCGTCACCCCTTTGGATTTATGTATGGAGTCTCATCTCACTATTTGAAATCTACTATAGTCAAAAGAAAACCGTATTGTCATTATGATTACTAAGTGTCGTTTATGTCGGACTGACTATAAGCTTGCTCTGGAAATTGCCCATAGATGTAAATAGCCTCATTCTTCCAGCCAAAGGATGCCTGTGTTGAAGTCATGAGAATTTCGTCTTTGATGAGTGGACTTTTGATGAATGGCTATTTTGTGGCGGTGTATAATCTTCGATAACTTACACATGTGCGATTTTTTGCTTGTTAGGGCCTCCGGGTGTCGCCCTAACTTTTGTTTGTCTTAACATTACAACTTTTAAATATCTTTTATTAAACCACTGAAATACCATACCCCTATACCCCTAAGAAAGGCGCTTGTTGCTAATGGCCAGACACACAAGAAAAGAAAAGCGAATACTTTTAAACATAACACACATACTGTTAAGAAGATAACATACTTGCACTGTCAATGATATACGAAAGCCACAGCGTATGAATATCAGTGAAATGAACATTAACAATGCTCCCAGTCCTCCATAAACGCACAAGCGCAATAATATTTTTGACGGCCCGCTCATTAGCGTTTCACTTAACCGTTGCCCGTTGTCGCGTCACCGTTAAACACATTGACTTGTTTTTTAGAGGAGTTGCCGCTATTTTAACAAAAGTACAATCTTTAGTTGCTCATTAAAATTGTCCCCCCAAGCCGATTTTGGCCGATTGTAGAGATATGTGATACATTAAAAGCTGCATCCGACAGTACCAAAATTGCGACCGAGGATTAATTCCAGCTGATTGCCTTTTCATTCGCCTCATCTCACTGACTGTTCTAATTGTGCAATCAAGAGCTGGGTCGTATGCCCCTGAAACAGTGCTGCTGCTGCTGCTGCGCTTATGCTACTGGCTGCTACTGCTATCTACTGGCCTTACTACAACCACTTACTCCTGCTACTCACTACAAGACTATTAACTATACTACCACTTCCAACTACTACACTACAAGTTTTCTTAATTAACGCATATTAAGTGGCGCTTACAAACACGCGAAGGAATACATGAACACGAATAATATTAAATTGGACAGTCAATTAACGAGTTTTAGAGTTTTTCGAATGCTAAGACACATGTTGATGTTGTAATTTCAGATGATAGTAAGGCCCATTAACACCAGCGATGCACAAACCTCGGTTCAAACAGCAACGCTGATGGAATTTATGTGCAAGAGAGGACGTGAAACTTTCTCAGTTTTAAGGACGTCGAGGATGTTACGAGGTAGTTGATTGGAGATGTCTTTTGGAGCAAGATTGATCACTTCCGAGACTTGAAAATACACAGCAGGATCTTGAATGTAATGCGCAGGAAGGATACTTGAATGGAAATGCACTTTTGAAATACCAATAGTCAGTGGAAGACCGACAGCAAAATATTAAACACGTGCGGCGGAGTTTTTGAAAGTCGTTCAGATTGGAGAAAGGGAGCATTGCAGTAGTAAAACCTTCAGATAGAGTATCCATAGATTCTTGATTTTTTACGTAGAACATTGAGCAGTAAGAGACATATTGGAGTCAAAATCGCGGATGGAGAGAATTTGATTGCAAGTCACCAATGACGAGCTGAATGTTTGGGAAATATAGTTTGTGATTTGATGTGGCAACGAAGAAATCAGTTTTGCGTCGTTTAGGTCAGGTAATTTGAAGATAGCCATGCTGTGAAAAGTACAAGGTCTTCAACAGTGCAATGAATTCCGGTCATGGTATGAGGGCAGAAATATGGACTCTTTTTGTATAAGTGGAGAAAAAACTGACGCAGCACAAACAACATGGAAACGCAAAACGTTACCATTAAGCATTACCTTCAAATATAGGATTACAAATAAATAGATCAGAAAAACCAAACCAAAACTCAGACATCTGAAAATAGCTAAGGAAAGGAAATGGAAGTGAAGTGGGCAGGCCACATTGATAGACGGTAGACAACTGGCGAACAACAGCAGTCACAACTTGGAGACCCAATGATTGACACAGAAACAGACGGACACCGGCAAAAGATGGAGGGACACACTTGAAAGTATGGAAACAGTGGGAAACTGGTTTTACAAATAAAGCTAGTGATAGAGTGGTGTGGCAGAGTCATTACTGAGGGCTTTCGTCCAGCAGTTGGACTGATGAAGAGAAGAAAGAAGAGCATAGGATGGATGATTGATGAGGATGATGAGGATATGAGGAGGAGGATGAGCTGGGAGGAGGAGGAGGATGAGGAGGAGGAGAGGAGCATCTCAGGCCAGGGAGAAGTCTCCAGGTTCTTGCCCACCCTTTGCTAGAGGTCTAGTTACGACCCTGTCTTTGAGTCAGTAGCTTTTAGTGAAATGGCTTTCCAAGTGACCTGTGGTCATTTGCGAAGCTTTATCAGGAATTAGGGCTGTTTGGATTTTATTGAGTGAATTTTTCATATGATTCCGAATATGATCAAGATATTATGCATTAATTTTGAAATATATGCGGAAAAACTCTGAAGAACAAAACATTTTGCCCTCTTGGAGCGGGTATCGTCGACTGTTGGGTCCAAAGAATTTTTTCTTATCCCATTACGCTTATTTAGCTTTACCCTCACTACCAGACACGCACTACTACAGAAAACTGTCTGTGTCATGAAAAAGGTAAATTCAGATAGGAAAAAACTACAAGCTACATCTCCTTGAAACTCATTACTTAGCAATAGTTGACAACGTTGTGCACTCGGCAACGTTGTCACAACCACTTACAATGTTGTTGATCCGCATTACTCTGTGCTTCGTTGACCTTCAACAAATGTTCTTAACACTGAATAATATAATAATTTTTAATAATACCATGACCATATCACATACCATGAATAATATGTTCTAGCTCTGTAAAATACTGAATAAATCATAAGGCAGCTATTTTGATAATAAGCTCGTTTTCCACAAATGATGACAGTTGGTACATTATTCAATTGAAATGAGGAATTCACACTTGTAGAACGTTACTTTCACATCTTTACCTGAAGAAGAATCATCAGATTGTCATAAAATCATATGGCAAGTAAAGTATTCGGCTGTACAATCTAATACATAAAAAAAATACTAAAAATCAAATATCGGTTCATGTGAGGAAACATTCTTTCACTCGGGTTTGTGCTTGGGTGCGCGCTAGAATCTGTCCATCTGTGTTGACACTTGAATCATGTTGAGGTTGCCGTTTCAATGATCTGGTCATGAACTCTGTCTGGTTATAATAAACCCTTATCTGTTCGTTGTAATCTTTGGTCCTTCCGCATTCCTTATGTCGAAGGTCTATCCGGAAAAATTTTGTCTTTCGCAAACTAGAATCATTTCAAACCACCGACTTCATCAACCTGGTGCGTCAATATCAGCAACAACGATTGCCAAATTCTACTCAACACAAATCATCTGATTGAACAAGGTTCCTGACAGGAACCCAAATACTTAAGGAGTTACCATTTCCTGGATTTGTACCCATACTGCGTACAACAACCAGTTTTTTTTTGTACTCTTACCTTTCATATACGCGACAACCTTCACAAACAAATATCGTAGTCGGTAGAGATAATTCAGTATAGGAATTGTGTTTGGTCTATACTTAGTACATCCTGTTATGACGTCTCGGTGATGTCAAGGTCAGAAATACCTTTCAACTTCAAACACAAATAAATGAGCCTTGTGCACAATGATCGATTTATAATATAACAGATTTAATGATTTGTAATCGGTTTGGGTCAAGAATTTGGTAAATGTCCAACATCTACAATAACACTTTCATGATTATAAACTAAGATTACACTTAGATACCACCATCAAGCAAAACTACCCTAGCACTGTCAAATCAGATTCACAAAAATTACATCATCTGGATTGCATCATTTCACATTTCATAATAACTCATGGGGAATCCCCAGATTTTGCAATATATTTTCTTAAAAGCACACAAACAGTTGACTCAGTTTCTAATTTTAGCATCCTTGGGGAATTCCCATTTCGCCTATTGTGCAATCTATCTATTTAGAAATTAACAGTTTTGGAGCTCACTATAGCTAACACTTTGGGAATCCCCTGCTCTATTTTCTATCATAAACACAGTACTTTCCCGTTAGAATCTTTCCTCAATAATTGAAAATCAATAAATATCTTAATCAGAAAAATGGAGGCTATATACAATACTAAAGTAGCTTAAAGTGCCCACAAATGCAACCTTCTTAAAGGTCCCAGGAAATGCAAAAGAATTGATGTGGTTTGTGTCACGTCCTACAAGGAGGACCAGAAAGCATTCAATATTTGGGTTGGCACTGACAATCATTTGAGTGTAATAGAAAATTCCAGGTGACGGTGTGAAGTATATTCATGACAACTGACTGAAAATCAATAGTTTTCACTAATGATGTACTGGGATGTATTCTTTTTTCTGGTCCTGTTTATGGAATGGAATGTGCCATAAAGATTTGAGTAGGTTATCATCTCATTTCCTGGGACCTTTAAATGTGCACAATACGCTATACTTTCTTTTTGCAAATTAAATATTAACAACAAAGTCAACTCCAAGTTATAAAACACTGAATTTGATTTTTTTTTTAACCATTTGTTGGGTAATTTATATTATCTTAGCATTTCAAACCACGACGACTTGAAAATAAGCGTGCAACAATGTATGAACTGGAAACTTGGTTTAGGGCTAATAGAAAACAACCTTGGAATTTGTCATAATGAAACCATGACAAAATGCCATTGAAGGTAAACTACATATGACTGCACAGTGTTTACCTCGGAGAAACAGTGAAATTTGAAAAGACCGCACCAACACGAATCCCGTAGTCATCATCCTAATCCCAGGTATCATTACTAGCATAATTTGAACAGCCCAATCAAAAATCTCTCCTTATTAATATTTAAGTATGTAAAGTTTCAATCTGATAGAATGCTTTTACCCCAAACCCTAATATGAAGGTTTCTCATCTCACCGAGATTTCAATCCATTTTGATGTGAACGGTGATTTTGTAAGCCCCATAAGTTTATGTAAAATTAATATTGTTCGCACCACCATGTGTCCATTTTCGTTCATACTTCAAAACCCATACATCAATTAGCTCAAAGATTTCACAGGGTAATGAAGAAAAATAGTAGCTTTTCCTCTTCTGATACCAAATTTTGACCACTTCCGTAAAAATCTGGGCGTCGTTCGGGGGACGAGGGCTATTAAGCGAATCGGACCATGGCCTTTTAATTGCATGGCGGACGCAAGATTACACAGAACTTCCTCAAGTCAAGTGGTAAGAGACCAGGGGGTGTTTTGAATCAATCCCGTGATACATAGCAATTGCCTATACCATACTGTACTAACCACTGTCATTATTTAGGTATAAAAAGTGTTCCAAAAGTTTAAGAACCACAATACATTTCATAACAAACAAAAAAAACTGAACGCTTGTTAGCTAAAATGATTGTAAACGTCAGGGTTTTAATGTGGGTAAGAATTAGGTTGTTCCATGTGATCTCATACCCTATTGAGGTGAAATTTCCCAAAACTGGTGTCCATTGGGTATTTGACTCAAAACACCCTCTGTTATACTACTTAGAAATGACAACTGTGAACCAAGATTTCAGCCTGTTTTCTACACGTTCAAAAATCTAAATTACATTTGGACCAGTTATAAACATATGTTTCTTCACGCAAACACAGAAGTTTTTTCCTTTTACTGACCCTTTATGTATTTAAAATAATATGTTTTATAATATGTAATTTCTTTGCAAAAAGTTGACGTCCCGTACTAATAATGGTTTTGCACGCATTTTATCATTAAAAAAGCTGTTGTGAGGACTTGGAGATTTAGGAATCGTATTATTAAGAATATTCGTGCTTTTCTTAATTTTTATAGAGTGGTTTCTTATATACAAATATCGGAGCGGACCCCGGCCTTGTGGTAATTGGGAAATTTCAATTAGATCTGACAACAAAATAACCGCTACCAAACCACGGACCACACCCCGCTCACTTTTTGCGGGATTGGTTGATTTTTCTCTAGGGACGTGAGGGATATACATTTCTCAGGGGAACAGGCAATTTCTCAACACTGCATTCGATTCCGCTACCGTTACTCTAAACATACCCAAGGCATCCTCATACCTGCGGGTGGCGCTAACTGACAATATCGTAGCATTCCCCATTTTGCCGCCTGTTAGAGAGACGAGGCTCTCGCGATGAGTATCTGGCCCAATGACACAACGCATTGACTACAGTGGGACTCGAACCAACAACCTTGGATCATGAACCGATAATCTATGGATTAGCGTTGCTGTTGTTGATATATTAAAATATAATAGATAAGGCCAAGAAAAAAAAAGTTTGTCCCTCAGAAGACCGCGCGCAATTTGTTTAAATTGGTTTTTGACCGCATAATAATTTTTTTTAGGTTTTTATCTTTTCCCTTTTTTTTAATTCATAAAAAATAAAATTTGGCCGAAGCGGCGAAAAATGAGAAAAAGTGGGTCAAAAATGCAAAAAAAAAATTAAAATCCGAATTTCGCATTAGCATTTAAAAAAACGCCTTTCTCATTGCGATTTTTCACATTTCTTCTGAGACAAACTTGTTTGTGTTGTTTTTTTTTGCCTAATGAATCTTATGTTTTCAACTTCATAATCCCATAGCTTGACCTTTCCGAAATCACCACCGAAGCTTGTCTGTGTGCTTCAGCGTGTGACTTGAGCATGCTTCTTCAGTAGGCGATGTAAAAGGTCTGTCATAATTGGATCAGAGCCCCTATTATTATGGACGACCAACACTCTTACTGAAACATAACGTTTGCCACTTTCATGGAAAGCTTAGCATTTGGTTTGTTTTTCTTCGTTTTGCTTGAATAACCAATAAAATAAACTGGCAATGAGTAAAATGCTTACCTGTTCTTCTGTCGTCCACGTATAGAGTTGTCTAATCGGTGAGGTTATCATCGTGATCGAGGACGTCATGTCCGTAAAACCTGCT
This sequence comes from Ophioderma brevispina, assembly GCA_023653785.1. NCBI lineage: Eukaryota > Metazoa > Echinodermata > Ophiuroidea > Amphilepidida > Ophiodermatidae > Ophioderma > Ophioderma brevispina. The sequence continues at coordinate 8,945 of JAMKCH010028709.1, read as the reverse complement.
CAAAACTCTGTGCAGTTCTTGGATTCAGTAATACCGCGCCCTACTGGCCCGATGTGTGTACTTGGAATAGTATAACCCTCGGGTTAATTTTGGCCCGAACTCCGGCTACAGGCAAATCGGGGGCCACTTTGGCCATTGTTTGAATCTGCCAACCTTAGGGGGCTGCAGCAATATGAGAAAGGCCAACTTATGTATAGTCTCGCTTATACAAACTCAGGTCCTGGTTTCGGAAATCATCTCTCGCCCTGAAAGGTTGTCGATCTGTTGTCGGCGCAATCCACGGTTTAAAAAAAAAGAAAAGAAGTAAGTCTAAATTATTTGCCACCTTGGCTTTCTTTATTACATACTGCAACCTCCTCTTGGAAATTCCAACAATTCATCAACCGCTTCTCAACACGCTAGCACACCGTATCCTTAACCGTTTACACGTTCTCTAGCTGAAAAATATTAATCACTCTCTGGCCGTCTAGAGTATAAACATATCTCACATAGACTCACACCATAAGTCATATATATTTTTGTTTATCACCTAAGTAATTCAATAAGGTAACCAGTATTGAAATGTTTTTTTGCTACCGCGCAACTGCACAGCCCTTGAAATGTCTAAATCGCCATGATTACGAATAGAATGTCAAACTAGTCGAGTGGCGAATTTTCCACCACCTCGTGTGACTGGTGGTCGTCTGCCATGTTTCTAAGGGCAGATGGTTGGTACGCAACAGGCTGGCCATCATGATATTGGATGGGAATGGTAGGAGAGGCGAACGCGCGACCTCTCTGTTTTTTTGCTTTCGCTTCCAACTGATGGTGGGCTTGTCGTCTATCAAATCATATTCTGTTGTGTCGTTCGTCAGAACTCTGTGATAAAAACGAGAAATTGTTAGTTTTACAAATTACCTAACCACAATGACAGCTTGTTTACAAATACAATTGATTCTTTATGATCCATGCAATACAATTTGCGATAAATACTTGCCAATTTTGAAACAAAATAGAGATATTGCGTGACATTTATCTAACAGAATCCCAAGGGTTAATGAATATACACTGCAATATGTATGGGTTAATGCACTATACACTGCAAAGCTGTTAGGTAAAAGTGGTTGTTTGGGGCCAAATACCTTGCTGTTGGTCAAAAATGGTCAGTTGCTTACCGAGCACATGAAAATCCTTGCACTGCCTAATTTTGTGGTATCTCATAGCCAGATGTGTTTGGTTTGATAACAAAAAGATTTTTGCCTACAAATTATCTGAATATTTTTTATATTTGATAGGTGGTTACAAATTTTACTAACTTTTTCATTGGTGATATTAACCAACTTGGTTCAAATATCAACCCATTTTACCCAACGATTTGCAGTGATGAGAACTTAAATTTATCAGATATAACTTTTGCTTAGGATTTGAACACTAAGAAAATGCTTAGATTAACATACCAATGTAACATATTTAGCAAAATACACAATATTTTGTCCATACTTTCTAAACACACGATTTACATTGTGTGATGGGTTGTGAGTTCATACTGGTTAAACAAATGCAGACAGAAAAACACTCCGCTTTTGGGTTAATTCTACCGTGGTTGATAACGACCCATGCAGGAGTGGAGAAAATGGGAAATGTTGAATATTCTCGAAGATTAACAAAAAAAAATCTCTTAGCAGGGCTGGATAAAATGGGAATGTTTGAATATTCTAGAAGATTAACAAAATCTCTTAGATTTTATTACATTGACATGATTCTTACAGTGCGTATTAATGTGTATATGTCATTGAAGAAAAAGTGAAAGTGATGTTCATCAACCGTCCTATAGGCTACAAAAAATTACAAAAGGGATGATGTGACTTCACTACAAGCACAGTCTGGAAGAGATTTATTTCTTACAAGTGGCTTAAGGCAATAAAGCACTTTTGAAGAACGCCCCCAATTCGACCAAATTTGTTTGAGATTTTTACACGGTTGTGTTGGTAATAGCTATAGGTAAACTATACATGTGAATGGATACGCTCGAAAATATCTTTATCTTCTAAAATTTATTACATTAAAAACTAATCTTCTAACTGGATTGCTATCAGGGACAAATCAAAGTTTAGATTAAAAATTTAAATCAAAATCCATTGAATATATAAATCTGATAGATTGAAAATTTTAATCAAAATTTAGATTAGTCCTCCGAGAGTATATATCGCAAACGAAGGAGTTTTGTAGTTAGAATAATTAATATCGGAGATCTCCGATAATAATTCAACAGCTGTTGGAAACGGCCTTACAATATGAAATAGTCGGGAAATAGCGCCATGCACGTGTCTACGCTCAACCATTAGTTGTTTTATTGGTTCAAGCAAGTAAAGTTAGAGGTCATTTTCTTGAGGTGGCATTATTTCACCATGGACGGACATAAACGTAGCATTTCCACCTATGCCGTTAAAAACACTCTGTGATCCCAACCTTAATTACAAACTCGCTTATTTTATGATATATACATAATATATATATATATACATTTTTAGCATTCTTGTTCACAGGTATTTCCTAGACAATTGCCAACATAACTGTGCAAAAATATCAAATTTTGAAAATTGTGGGCGCTCTTCAAAAATGTGCTGTTATTGCTTTAAATGTGGTGTTCATTGTGAAAAACATGTCTAAAATGAGAACACGTGAGAGTGTACATTGGCAATTAGCGCTATTTACTTTATCAATTTAGTATTGTCCATGACTACTATATACTACTATACAAATTACACTACGGCCGTTTTGTGTAGTCAGTAATTGCATTATGTGGAATTAGAATTATTTTGTTCGTGAATTGATCGAACAACTGTGGCCGCGCACGGATGAATGCGCTGTTACACTGTTGAACACTTCATCTGTCATACTTGAACACTTCATCTATCATACATACATGGCTTTTCTAAGGCGCCATTTCATATAGATCATAGCGCTGAGATGGAAATCAAAATATTGCAATGAAAGGCAAACAAATCAAACCAAAAACAGCCAAACTGAAACAAGATTTTAAATCCTTTATGTGGTAGAACGGAGTTCAGATGGTAACGAGTTCCTCAGTGTGGGAGCGGTGAGTGAAAAACCTGCAGTTGAAAACAGATTTCAGACCTTTTGACTTAAACTTTGGAACAGTAAGACGTGTGGTATCCATTGAAAATGATGAAGCTAGGTAGTTTGGTCCATATCCATTTAAGTATTTGTAGACATAAAGAAATATTTTGTACAAAATCCTCTTGTTCACAGGGAGCCAGTGAAGTTCTTGTAAGTACTGGCTGGCATGGTCAAGTTTTGAAGCACGAAAGATCAATTTTGCACTCCAGTTATGTAAACGCTGCAATTTCATGACGTATTTTGCATTTGAACCAGCTAAGAGTACCATAGTCCAAACGTGATAACACAAGAGACCGAACGACGTAGTTGCATATTTCATTATCAAGAAAAGGGCGGATCCGGGCAATATTGCAAAGGTGAAAAGTTATGCTCTTTGACAAAGAGACAACTTGTGGCAACATGATCATTACATCATCAAAGATGACACTAGTGGAGAGGTGGATTTCCAATGCACAGATCTACATCAGGCATCCAACGTTTATAATAACGAGATGCGATGACCATAAATTCTGTTTTGTCATTGTTTAGTTTCAAGGAAGTGAATGTCATCCAAGTTCTGATCTCATTGATGCATGTTGTTAAAGATGACAAAGCAGAGTCAATTGATGACGGATTAGATGGTTCAAAACTACAAAAAATCTGTATGTCATCTGCATACATATGCAGATTATTCTGCCTATTGGGATGGTATATATGGTGAAACCTCGGGGCCCAAAATAGATCTCTGGGGTAATCCATAGTCCATTATCTTTGCTACTGAGTAGATGCCATCAATTAATATGATTTTGTCAACAGCCGTTGTTCTATACTGTAAAGTAGGACTTCAACCAGTCAAGGGCAATCCCAGTCAACCCGATCTCACACGACAATCGACTTAGCCGAAGATCGTGATTAACCGTGTCGAATGCCGCACTGAGATCGAGTAAAACAAGGAAAACCCCTTCCTGGTTGTACACATGCCCCATGATTTCGTCTTTAACTTTCAATAGTGCAGTTTCAGTACTATGGCCACGCAAGTAGGCAGACTACGGTTCTTCACCAAAGTTTACCAAGTCCATTTTGTCTGCATGTGGCTGTTTATTTTGCTTACAACATGTTTCTCAATCAGCTGAAAACAGTCAGGTACGAAAATAGACAGGGAAATTTATGTTTGACCAAAAAATTGCAACAAAAGCTTTTGTAACTGCGATTGATAGTATTTGATATCAGGAATAACATTGTAATACTCTAAGGAAATCTCTACACTGGAAACTGTAGAAATAAGGGGGAAAGTTTGCACAGGGGTAAAAATTAAAATGTTCAAAACGTGTTAAAATATATAACATTTTATACAGCTAAGCTTTAAAACGGTATAGTATTCCCTATCTATGACTTACAGTTTTGGGATGCAAAGAGTCCTGAGGTAAAATTTATAAAATGGTCCGATTTTATTAAAACTGGTTTTTCAAATTGTTCATGGCATCACAATCAATAAGAAAACGTGTACTGAATCTGTGTTTACATGTCCAATATGTAACTTTCCGACCTTTGGCTTAGCTCCCGTAGGTCCAATACAGCCAGGCCATATTTTGCATTCTAATTAAATAACGAAATTAGTACATGTGGAACTATATTTTTGTGAGGTTTTCTAAATCAAAATTGTATGAAGATTCCAAAAATCATGGGTATCTTCTTTCAAAGTGTGTTCTTGAATATATTCTAGGGGTCAAGGCTTATAAAGGGATCAAAATATAAAAAGGGTAAAAATGTTTTTTTTTAAGTATACCATCATGATGAGTACCTTTCAAGGATTTCAGAAAGGTATGGTTTGCCCTATCTGATGGTTATATTTCAAGAGTTATAAGGCAAAATGGGTTCAAGGTCACATTGGGGCTAAAATTTCAGAATCATCAGTTTGTTTTAAAAATGGTACCAAATTATTTTGCCTTACTTTACAGAAGCCGAAAATATACGTGTCGCATTGTGTATGATGTTTTGATGATAATTAAGAATGGTAATTATGGCCATGGTCTACAGGGTCTATGGGAGATCACTAGCCATATATGTAAAAGTGTAACTTTGAAAGGTGAAACACAGAATCTATATACATTTTCTTATTCGGTATGACACAGTGAACGATTTAAAACCAGTTTCAACAAAACCGGATCATTCTGTCAATGATGACCTTGATCTGTCTTGAGCCTATTTTGCTAAAACAATAGGTTGTAGATATGGCAAATTATACTTTAGAAACCTTATGAACAACCGAACAGGTTGGTATAGATTTGAAAACAATTTAAACACTTTTATTGTTTCGCCCAGCCCCCCTGTATAAACTTTTTCCCCCTTATAAAATACCCAAGAATACATTTAAAAAAAATGACACCCATGATTTCAGATTCTCCATGAAATTCTGTATTGAAAAAAACATTGGTGTCAAAATTGTATATGAAAAAAAATAACCAAAACATCAATTACATTTCCCCACATACTAAATGTCATAGACAACGTATCTAATGTGTATGTTATTCTAGACGAACAATTTGACAAATTTGACAATTATACAAATATGTCAACTGGAATTTACAATCAGAAGTCATTTCTTCATTAAACCCATAATTATATCCCACCTGGTTGGATGGACGACTCCAGCTGTCGGGCTCCTCACGATCAAACATACTAAACGCAAACCATTGGTCCACCGGAATTGTTGACCAGCTGGTGGAACTTGGAAGTGGTCGTGGTCGAGGCTTAAACCGAGGCTTGGAATGCATGCCTGTATGTACAACTGACTCCGAGAGCGAGCCCCGGAGTGAGTGCAAAACAGTATTTATGACACAACTCAAGTAACTTCACATCTTCAATTGTTTTATGACCATTGAACCATGTAATTTTTTTGTGGAGAGGTAGAAAATTCAGCTTTTGAAAGACGACATTTTCATAATATGATATATACTCTCCGCTCGCGATCCTTCAAAAATACACGTGCAATGTCGTGCTCTTACAAGAAGACTTTGAAAGGTTATCCAATATTATGATATATTGCCAAGGAAACTATAATTCACCGGTAGAATTCCAGAACATAATGGCGTTATGCATTATATATACACTTCTCACCGGCAGAGATGGTGGCTACCAATAGACTCATAAATATCAAATGAAAAATTTCCGAAATATAATAAAGGTAGTTAAATTAATTTAATCAATTGGATTTTTAACAGAATGGATGCAAGTTGGAAGTATTTGTAGCGTGGTCACGGCTCAGAAAACGCTATGGTATTTTTTTTTATAATAGTCATATCAAATGACTGCTTATTTAGTTTTTGATATTTTATTTGCGGAAAGCCTCTACTTAAAGGCTGACTCAGATATTTCGAAATATATAGAAGTTTTTGTGTAGCAATTGCAATAGTCAAGAAGAACTAAAGAAAATCACCTAAAATGCTTAATTCTAAGTTAGAGATGAATCTTATTTTTAGTTTTCATGCAGTAACATTCATGTACAGTCTAACAGTGCCATAGGATACTACTGGGATTTTATAACAAAGTTGTAATTTTCTATAAGAAAGATTTCGATTTGAGCTTATTTATTTCACACAGTGATGACTATATGGACAAGCATTATGTATATGCAAAAAAAAACACACGATTTGTTTGAAAATTGATGCGCCCTCCTTTAAAAAATCTCTGAGTCAGCCTTTAAGGGCGAGTTCATACTCCTCAATTGCCCTTAAGGGACAGGGAAATTTATGTTTTGACCCAAAAATTGCAACAAAAGCTTTAATAACTGCTTTTGATAGTATTTGATATCAGGAATAACATAGTAATAATCTATACACTGGAAACAGGACTGGTGTCCTTTTTTTATTACAACATATGATTTTGTCATTTCGATTGAAGATTGTCACCCACAATTTACTAGTAATTTTAAAAATTTTATTATAATTGAGTATTTTTAATCTAAGTATATTAAAGTATAATACAACGGTCCATAATAATAATAATAATAAAGACCTTAAAATCTAACTAAAACAAAATAAAATCTTACAAGTTTATTTTTTCAAGAAAATAATAAAATCAATTTTTACAGACATATTTAAATACATTTCATGACGGCAGACAAGTGTCTACTCTTTGTCCGGACAAGGGTAGACAATTATCTACCATCGTAAAGCCCATGGCATACTTCCAGTCGCATCGAGCGATTTCTGCGCGTGAGCATGCGTAACACTTGATCTTGAGGCTAAATAAGGTATTGCGCACGCCAATCGCCCGCTGCGACTGGAAGTATATCATGGGTTTAAGACGCTAGACATGTATCTACCTTTGTCTGGACAAAGGTAGATAATTTTCTACCGTCATGAAATTTGCCTGGAAAAGTTCGATTTTTAAGATTTTATCGTAATATTTTTCTTTGAAAAAATAAACTTTTAAATTTTTTTTATTTTTTTACGACACCAGAAATGAGGGAGGTTAGTTAAGGCAATAATAAGGATAAAGATTAGCGTTCTGTCTAACAAAGTTATCATATTAACATAACATCCTTTATTACCAGATATAAAATACAACAATCTCACATACAAAAAAAAGAGAAAAAACATGCTCCACGTTAACATTTATGTAAGAATTTGACAGTTAAATGCAACTAGTGTCGGAAAAAGTTGAGAACGCAAAAAGGTTTAAATGTATAATATATTGATTATCATAGCGTGACAGAATGTTACTTTTGAATTGATCGCGAAGGTGTGTGTGGTATGGCTTTTTCAATAATGAGTTACATAAGACTATAGAGCTTACCTGGACCAGTACTTCTGACTGAATTTTAAGAGAATGTTTTTTTTTTTATTTATTTTATTTTTGCATTCTACAAACATAACTGTGAGCATTCTTTGTATTGTGTCCTAAAATGTATTTTCGATACATATAAGTACAATATAGAGTGTAATTTATTTGGGGCAGTTACCCAATGTTTTCAATCTATTGAATACCGCGATAAATTTCTTGATATCGTCTTAGATATCTCATCAATAAGTCTGGTACTTCCTTAAGACCCAAGATATTTTTTGTGGACCATTCCAGTTACATTATCCCATACTACATTTTACCACCATTCACTGGTTTTGGTGTTGGTTTCATTAATCCTTACAATTTTACATTTGTATATATAATACTTCGAGTTTCCATGGTTGTGTACCTACTACCATATAATTGTTTTGCTAGCGTTTTAACAGATAATTTGTTAAGTAATTAAGTAAGTAAACGTTTTAAGTAAGTAAGTTAGTAAGTAAGTAAGATACGTTACTACGTAAGTAAGTAACCAGTAAGTTAACTGGACAGTAAGTAGTAGTTAGAGTAGTAGTAGTAAGTAACTCGAGCTAACTGATTAAAACCAGTAGGTACTGGTTTTTAACTAATAAACCCTTTTACTTACTTCTGTTAATTCTTCATTGGTCCCATTTTAAATATTAACCCTTCGACCCTGGCCAGTTCTGTATGGTATAACCCTAAAAAACAACAAACAAGACTAGACTTTTTTTCATTTCATTTAATTCATTTTTTGTCCCTGATGATTCTAAATATGCGCAGGAAAATAAAATGTAATGACCTTTTATGTGAACCAACAATAAATGTGAATGCAAATATACGTTTTAAAATAAAATATCAAGTGTCATCGGCAAAAATAAAGTCCTTTAATGATGGTATTATATAAAATGTAGATGATAAAAATGTAATACTCGATATTGAAGCTGGCGGAACTTTTTGAAGGTCCACATGTTTTGAAAGATTTGATAAATACTGATGCGATTATTTAAAGATAACTTTTAAACTATTTTCAAAAAATGTCG
>JAMKCH010028708.1:0-17999 GCA_023653785.1 Ophioderma brevispina | reverse complement strand
ATATACTTATTACGTGGGCAACCAAGCGTCAATGTATTGCTGTAAAAGAGATGAATATACGATTGTTATCAAGCTGCTGCATTACGGATTGTAAGGCATGCCATGGTAACATGGAGTGTGAATGTAAACTGTTTAGTGTACATTGCCGATTACCTTCACACGTAGGTCCCAAGAACCACTGACCCAAGTATTCAAATTTGAGTGATATATAGAGTGGCCTCTACTGACCCGATATGGCCTTGACCCCATTTTGTCAATTACATAATCAAACACTTCTGAAACTAAAATTGCTATGACAAAATAAAGGAACCACTGGTCCAGCGCTCTTACTGGTATGATCAGAATGACCTATTATGGACCCATGGGCCATTTTGACTCTAATGGCCCTAGGGACCTTTGACCCATTTGGTCAAAATCTATTACTAAAAAAATCAACTTGTGGGCTTGGGGTTGGTCGGCTATGGTGTCACCGGCCTTGACCATACGGATATGAATTTCGTGTGGTGGTAGAGCTCCGAGTACGAGGTTGTGGTCACGATTTGGAGGGGCATTTTTGGGGGTCAAAGGTCACCAGGGGTCGTTGTGGGTAACTTGGCAGTGCTTTGACGTATGGATAGATGAGTTTTGGTATGTTGGTAGAGTTTCGCCCCGTACGCGTTTATGGTCCTCATTTCGAGCCGGTCATTTTGGGGTCAAAGGTCATTCAGGGGTCATGGAAATGATGGTGGTGTGAGAGGAAAAATAACGTATAACAAGTAAGAAAATAAGTAACACATTCTTAGGCAAAAAGGAATATAGTATTTGGTTGACTAACATAGTTTTTCTCCCGGACTGGGACCAGCACAGCAAAAATTTAATATTTTTATATGTAACCATTTAACTGCTATAGGCCTATGCTGTGTCGTAAAGTGTTAACTCCAGTGGTGCAAAAAGGGGATAGGCCTACAAGATAATGAACCTGTGGTGATTTGCTGTTTGCCTTTTGAAGATTGCCTCCATCATTGCCGATTAGTGCAAAAGTGTTAGGTTTATAATTTTTTAGTGCCGGGTTTGGACTTTGTTCCCATGACCAGTCCCTAACTGGGTCTGTAGACGGCGGCCCTGTCAATTTTGTTGCGGGGAAAGCTTTATTTAAGAGATCTATCTCATGGTGCAGTTCAGATGTTTGTAGATGGCTCCATTTGCAAGTTAGGAGCCTTTGAAGTTGACCTTTACTTCGACTTTTCATTTCAATATTTTTTTTAAATCTCCATATGTAATTAGTTCCTACGTGACAGTTCCTTAAATGGTAGCTGTCATACGGCGGAGCCCTGTCAATGTTTCGGGACAGCTTTATTTTAAGAGCTCTATCTCATGATGCAGTTCATAACTATGCAGGTGGCTTCGTTTTCAAGTACGAACCTTTAAAGTTGACTGTTACTTCAACCTTTTTCATGTCATTCTGTAAAAAAATCAAATGGACTAAGGTTCCTATGACAGTTCCATTAAATGCGAAGCTTTCAATAATCTTTAAGACAATATCCCATTGGCTGAGCCCTCTTGAGGAGGTATTAATAAAGCTCGCTATTTAGGTCGTCCTAGGAAAGACCTTAAGGCACCCTGATCCGTGTGTCGTCGGCGCGGCGGTGGTCGTGAGACTTTTCTTGTGACAAAATATCGGGGTATCTGGGCGAGCTACAGGGCTGAAAACTTGGTTGGAAGGTTGCGGGGCTACAGATTCTCAAAATGATTAAAATTTACAACAGTGTATAGCATTCTAAGTACCAATTTGCATAATTAGCATATTTGACCTATTTTCTTGATTTTCATTGACACTTTTTTGTGAAACAATATCTGGAGATATGTAAGTCACACAGAGCTGAAACTTGGTGGAGGGGTGCGGGGTTAAGGTTACCAAACTGGATCGATAACAACAGTACATGTCCGGGGTTATGGGACATTGTACGGGTATAAAGACATGTCCGGGGGGTAGGGACCATTGTCCTGGGGATATGGGATATTTTCCTGGGTATGGACATTGCCCTGGGGTATGGTACATTGCCCTGGGATATGGGACATTGTCATGGGGATGATAGGACATTGTGTGGGGTATGGAACATTGTCCTGGGGTATGGAACATTGTCATGGGTATGGGACAGTGTCCTGGGTAGGGGAACATTGTTCTGGAGGTATGGGACATTGTCCTGGAGGTATAGAACATGTCCTGAGGTATGGGACATTTTCCTGGGTATTGGACATTGTCCTGGGGTATGGGACAGTGGTCCTGGGGATATGGGACATGTCCTGGGGTATGGGAATTTGTCCTTGGTATGGAACATCGTCCTGGGGTATGGGACATTGTCCTGGAGGTATGAACATGTCCTGGGGTATGGGACATTTTCCTGGGTATGGGACATTGTCCTTTAAGTATTTGAGACATTGTCATGGGGATATGGGACATTGTCCTGGGGATATGGGACAATTGTTCCTGGGGATTGGGACCTTGTCCGGAGGTAAGAGACATTGTCCTGGAGGTATGGGACATGGAGGAGGGACATTGTCCCGGGATATGGACATTGCCTGGGTATTTGAACATTGTCCTGGAGGTATAAGACATTGTCCTTGGGTATATGGGAAAATGACCTTGTAACATGACTTATTTTTTAGATTGGTTATATGTTATTGCTGATTCAGAATACATTTTCAGGTTGAGCATGTAAACCAAAACTGAAATTTGTGCATCTTCAGAATGATTCGAGAACCATCACATAATCGGATGACTATTTGGGACGCTGTCCCTTTTTTTTTTTAAATCTCCCTGATTTCTAATCCAAATCTCATTCCAAGATCAAATCTCCCTGCATTCAAAAATCTCCACTGTGGGCAGCTCTGCAAAAGGTTCATCCAGGGGTCTTTTCGGTAACTTACCGTGCTTGACGATGGATATGAGTTTGGTATGGTGCTAGAGTTTCGCCGTTACGAGTTTTGTGGTCCCTGTTTCGAGGGCGTTCATTTTGGGGTCAAAGGTAATCCAGGGGTCGTTATGGGTAAAGTGCCTGTGATTGACGTATGGATATGAGTTTGGTATGGTGTAGAGTTTCGCCATACGAGTTTGTGCATGGCATGTTTTCGAGGGGTCATTTAGGGGTCAAAAGGTCAATCCGGGGTCGTTATCGGGTACTTGGGCCGGCATTGACGTAGGGATATGAGTTTTGATATGGGGGTAGAGTTTGCCGTACCACTTTTGTTGTCACATTTTAAAGGGGTCATTTTGGGGTCAGAAGTCATGTAGGGGTCATAGGGTAACTGGCTGTGTTTTCATACCCATGCTTTGACGTATATATGAAGCACCAGGGTGTAATTGAGGTCAAGTCAACCTTGGTTTGTTTGAAACATTCCGTATAATCATCTAGGGTATAATCAGCTAGCGAAGACCCACGTGCAGCGCGCGGGCTCCACACTAGTAATACAATTCCTGCAAATAAGTTACAGTGGACCACCAACATGCCCAAAGGAACTTGTAGGACTTATATAGTTAGTACAGTTTGACCGCTACGACAGAATGACCTTTGCCCCACGTTCAAACCCTTTGCACATCTTATATATTTATACCGGTGGTATGTCTGTCACGGTGTCTGTCTGACTGCATTGTTCTCTGAGAGCGAGGATTGCACCTTCCTGCCAACTTGGTGGGGGGGTGCCCCTTGACATTACGAAGACCGAGTCTGTATGGTTAGTTTTGTTGTTAATTTAATTTTTTTTTTTATTTTTTAAGGGATCAAAGGTCATCAGGGGCAATTCAAAGTCAAAGGAGCTCCAATGGGTAAACTTTGGGGTATTCAGGCGAAACTTGGTGGCGGGGTCGATGTATGCTGTGAAAATTTTAAAGGTCTTGCAAGGTCATCATGGGTTCTCAATGTCAAAGAACTGCAAAACCCGAGGGGACATTCAAGCCCGGTGATCGCAAAACACAGGTGATAGCCAAATCCGAGGATCGCCTAGAAAATACTATTAAAGAAAAACACGGTCCAGACCTCTTATGGTATGTACAGAATGTCCTTATGCAATAGGCCCTTTTGACCTCCAATGACCTACTGGACCTTTTGACCCCAAAAGATTTTCTAAACATTCTTCCAAGGTTAAGTTGTATAGCCACCAAAACTTGCTCAAGGATACCCACTGGCCAAGGAACACAACTATCCATTCCCTAACCATCCCATTTGATGATTACTCATCATTGATGCACATCGTTTGGTCCCCGAAGGTAGAAATGTGGAGAATGTGTTACCAGAAAAATCTTGAGAAGTGGTTAGAAAATAAAGTGGGGAGACTTATGCGATAGAGTTAACCAAAATTGTCACCCACCTATGATGTTTTTTTTATAATGTGATTTCTTTTTGCACCAATAAAGTATTGGATCTAAGGACTTGTAAAAACACCCAAGTAATGCTAAACAAGCAATTCAACTCTCAGAAATGTTCTGACATTGGATCAGAACCTACATTAATACGTGGTCCTGAAAAAAAAGTCTTTCATGGAGGCTCCAGATATTTTCATGCCTAGTACATGGGGAGCCTAGTATTGGAACTCCTGGTGGAATAGGATTGACACGAATACTTTGAAATTAACCAAATTGAAACCCGATTATTTTTTCAACAATGTGATCTTATAAACAGTAGAATTAACTTCAGACATTTGTTCTGCTTATTTCCATGCCCCAGTTTAACCTCACATGATATCCATTACAAGCCCACATGTGTTTTTTATTCTTTGATATATTACCCAAGGGGCAGCAATTGCTCAACATATTGAGTAAAAAAATGTTAAAGGGAAGTATTATTGTTGAAATAAATTCAATAATACCAATTTCACCAATACACATTAATAAGTTTGGAAAATTGGAATGAAGATTATGTTGTTTATGGAGTAGGCAATAAAAAAAAAAAAAAAAAAATATTGTATTGTGATATGTGTCAAATGTTGTAAATATTACCCTGCAACCTTGATTTAATGTGCATAGGTGAATGGCCCCTCAACCCTGTGATTTCCATTCATCTTTTTCTCCCTTCTACTCCAGATCCAGATATATCATGGGTGGGGCATGAGGGAGAGACCTTTAGGGGAATTCTAAAAAGGTGGGCAAACATTTGTTGATTTTGAAAAATATTTCTATTATTACGGCACCCTCCCTCCTCAACATGCCTGCAAAATTCCTGTTAGCTGAAGCACACCATTTCTAAAAGTTACTGGATTCAAATTTACTCACTTTATTTGTGAGATATGTTGAAAGGAGCGAGTGTAGGACAGTATTGTCAGATCCCAGCAACAAATTTTCTTGAAGTGGCCACAGGCACATTTCAACAAAATATGAAATTTTCTTCAATTTGCCTCTAGGACTTGTAAGAATACAGATATATTTTACACAAAAATATCATACCATAATACATGTAGGAGCTTAATAAGAGCCTAAAGGCAATCAAGTTTGTAGCCAAATTTCTGGGTATGCTGTAGCTTAACCAACCAAAGTGTTTATTACATGAATTCAAAGACTCGTACCAATGCTATTAAAGCCACAAGGCACAGCCCAGTCAAACTGGGTGGATGCCAAGAGAAATCAACTGCTGACATTGGGTTGTCTTGTGTTAACACCATGATGCAGATGCCTGGTCTTCCAAAAATTTTAATATAAAAGCATTCTGTTTAACCATAAGGGTGCGGATTTGGGTTAAGATTTCGCTGGGGCAAAAAGCTTACAACCCTGCAAAAAAATATAAATTTCAAACAATCGTGAGCACACTTCCAATAGTGGCAGTGTATCTTTCAAAGCACAGTTTCGTGGCCACTGTGGATGGCCACTGTTCTAGCTGGCATGGGCAGGACGTTATACATGCTTTAAAATGTAAAGGGGCGTTTAATCATCTCTCATGTGTAAGACAGGAATTACATGATCCGTAGCCATGGTTGGCAATTCCTATGAAACAGACACTTATGTTGTAATCGAGTGCAGTACATGTAAGGTATTAATACCCAGTTCAACAACTCCCTTTCGTACGGGAGCAGGCTGTTAAATAGGTATGAACGCAAAGTTGGGCGCTGGTTGCCCTGCGCTCTAGTTCTAGAAATTGCTGCTGATAGCGCGCATCGGAATACGACTGTTAGGTGCACTGTTGATCGCATGACGTTCATTTGAAAGTGGCTACATACAGTATCAATTGATATGTCATGGATAGTCATGTAATATCCTGATATAAAAAGTGTGAAGGGTCTTCTCTACCTTTCATTGTGTTTGTGTCATCTGAACAAGAGAGCACATAGGGATGTTTGTAGAGGGTGTGTGTGTGTCTGTCTGAGGGAATATGTTAACTCTAACATGTTCTCAACAACCACATACATGCCAATGTATTCATGCACTTGCATGTAATGGTCTTGGGTTGTACCTAACAAGTCCCCCCTCAAAACATGGGTCAAAGGTCTCTAGAGTTCATTAGAGGGCATGCCCAAAAATGGTCAGACTGAATTATCAATTTGCTTGATGTAGGCCACATACTTCAATTTTCACCCCCCCCCCCCCTGACACTGGGATGCAATGGTTTCGTAGGTAGTGTCTCATGGTTGGCGACCTCATGTGACGGTGGTAACCTCATGTGATCTTTCCCTCATTCACAACTGCGGCAGCAGATGACACATGCGTTCGTTAAATATATTTTTGTTGTCGCCTGCTTAAGGAGGAAGACAATTAGGGATCACTTTGTCCACTGTAGTTGTTGTGTGAAGTCTGTTGTTGTTGTCTGTTGTGTTTTGAAAAAGGGTAACATTTGCGTGTAATATCTGCATACTTGCTGGATTTAAACCAAACTTCAGTCTAGATGCAACAGGGGATCCCGCATTCTGACGAGGTCAAAAGTCACATCCAAGGTCAAAGGTCATGTTAGGTCACGTGTAGGCTGAAAATTTTTGTTCAATTGACCAAATTGAAAAGTTGAAGTTCAATGGAACCAAGCTTGAATCATTGGTGCAACATTGGGTCCCTCATGTTAATTGAGGGTCAAAGGTCATCATGCCAAGGTCAAAGGTTAAATGCGACCTATATACAAACTGCGATGGCAGGCGACACATGGCGGGCTCAGGACGATGTTGTTTTTTATTCAAAGGGTGGCTTTGGCCAGAAGAGGAATGTCATTGTGTCATAGCAAATTCTGCCATGTGTATCACCATCAATGTTGTCTCCACAAAAAGTTTCTGTTAATGCTCAGATCCCGGTCAATACCTACATCTGGTATGAGATATGTAGGTCAAAGAGAGTCGTAATATGGTTGAACGTTGATGCCAGTATTGATGTTTTTGCTTGTAATGCCCTCGAATGCTATGAAAAATCTTATTGAACCTGCACACAACATTTTGACAAGGTCAGATGCCAGGCTCACTCTTGAACTTTGACAGTTAATTCATCCTCAAAGAACCACCGACCAAAGACTTCTCTGGGGTGTAACTAGGATTAACACATAGTAGCTCAACCCATCGTGTCACCTCTAGTATTTACGAGGTATGGGCATTGAAGAGGGGGCATGGCTTGTTGGAAATTAAAATCGGAATTAAAATTCCAAGCTAAAATCTATTGAAAATGAGTCCGATATCCGAGAGAAATCAATTCTAGCGTAATGAAAACATTCAAGTCAGCGAGGCATTGGTAGCTAACAAAAACAAGCTCTCAAAATATTCTTTATCGTCCCCTATTTGGGGGGCTTCATGCGATTCAATGGAACAGGGGAGTTGAAGATTACTGAATTTTGAGCGACCGTGTTTTGGATACGAAGGAACACAAAAGTCTTTTAATGATGGCACATGAAAAGCCAGAATATCTCAATTCGTTCATGCCCACCCCCCCAAACTGGTGTTTTCTTTTTCAGGCCCCTATCCCAACTAATCGGCTTGTCAAAACTTTGCCTCTGGGGACATATGAGGTTGAATCTACTATAATGATGCTTGATGGACCTTTGAACCCATAATGTATGTGATGTGGGTCAAGCCTAAGAATCACAAAAAACAACCCCCCCCCCCCCAACCATAAGGGATCTTGGCAAACTTAAGGCCAGGAAATGAGATGATAACCTACTCCAAATCTTTTTGGGGCATTCATTCCAATAAACAGGACCAGAAAAAAGAATACACTACCAGTGACATCGATATCATTAGTGAAACTATGATTTAAGTCAGGGTCATGAATGATTCACAACAGTCACCTGGAATTTTTATTACTCTCTGAAAAATCAATAGTTCACTAATGAGGTCATCCACCAACCCAAATATTGAATGCTCTCTTGTCCTCATTGTGGAATTGACACAACCACATCAATTCTATTTGCATTCCTGGGCCTTTACGTGCAAATGTACCTTTTGGTAGATGTTTCATACAGAAGTCCCAAGGATACAAATGAGGTATGGCCATGATTCGGTCAAGTGCTACTGCACAACATCATACAGTGCAGACCATTCGATGTAATACCTCATTTGCATCCTTAGGGTTTCTAATGAAATGTCTACCTAATTTTAGTGTTTTGTCATCATTGAAAGGGTTCAGTCATTTAATACAGTGGGTCATTAAAAATGAATGTTAACTATGCATCCAGACATTTCAGCAGATTTGCTGCCACTGAAAGGTAAAATATGTGGCTGTATGGTTAATCCTGATTGATTTCCAATGACCCACTATGAGCTTTATGTAACATAGATGAATCCCTTGTGTGCTCATCTCGTCCGCATTTATTCCAACCATCCACCACAGGAAATCGCCTTTGACATTGTGTAATTATCCCATGTTTCACCAGGCTGCCATGTTAGCCTGTTGACAATACTGATTTAACTACCATGATGGCCAGCTGCTTGAAGTTAGTGCTGATGTGTGTGCAAGTTTATTAAAACACAAGGGTAACAATTTAACAACATAGCCCTGGAGCTAGCACACATTTGTAACACAATCTCAATTCAACAAAAGGTTGAGTGATTAATATGGTTGCAGGACAGGGACAGGAACCCCTAAAACGTTATTCTTAAGTGCCGCAAGTGGTGCCTTAAGAGAGGGGCCAAAACAAAGTTTGTACAGGGGTCAATTTGTAAATTGATCCAATAACTGTTTAAAAGCACAACCATGTATGTGTCTAACCATAATGGATTCAGAAAAGGTACGTTTGTTAATATGTACAAACACCTAAAAGTTTTTCAGAGTTATAGGCTAAAAACAAGCAAAATCAATAATAAGGGCAATTTCAGTTGTACAGGGTAAATTTTAAAAGTTTCTGCTCTCCGATTTGGATAAAAAATTGGTGCAAATTATTGGTGTGGAGCTCATATGGATTAAAATAGAGAATAGTTTTTTGACTGTCTTAAATTGCTTAGTTTCCGATGTAGGGGGGCCAGAAGGTCAACGTCCATTGCATGCAATGGGGCTTGAATCTTGTTACCCCCCACTTTCTTAAGCAAAGATTTGAGACACTCAAAACTATTCCTTTAATTTTATCCTATGAGCTCCACCAATTTTGCACCATTTTTTGTATCCAAATCGAGCAGTTTTAAATTTACCCCTGTACAACTGAAAATTGGACCCTTTTTTATTGATTTTTGCGGTTTTTAGCCTTACTCTGAACTTAGGGCTGTACATATTACAAACTATACCTTTTCCTGAATCCTTATGGTAGACACATAACATGTGTGCTTTTCAACAGGATTGGGATCGAGTTAAAAATTGACCCCTGTACAAACTTTGTTTTGGCCCGCCTCTCCTTAAGGCACCACTTGCGGCACTTAAGAAGCACTCCCGTTTTTAGGGGTTTTCTGTCAGTCTGGTCAACATATTTAATCACTCAAGACTTTTGTACTTTAGAATGTGTTTACAAATGTGGTGCTCGCTCCTGGGTTCACATAAGCTAACATGAGGAATGAAGGGCTAAATAGAGAGGCGAGTTGTGCTCGATCAATATGTGGAAGGTATGAGCTGTTCCATATGGATTTTAGGGGATAGATCTCTGTTACAAGTAGTAATGGTGGTGATGAAAACTTATAGGAAAATATGTGAGAAAAGGGGGATGGCCGGAGTTAAGGATATGAAGTTTTCATCTTGCAGAGTGGCCTGCACTCCAAAAACCAAATCTGTCAAGTTTTCGCGCCGATTTTCAATCCGTTGATGCGAGAGCTAAAAAAAGTGATATTGTAAGCCCAATCGAGGTCTGGTGGAATTATATTGGTCGACCAAAACTGGGGCATATTCGCTCATAAACTCCAAACCAAACATCCTTTGCCTCTAAGATTTCCACAGGGGGTAAATGAGGGGGGGGGGGGGGGGGGGGGGGGGGGGGGGGGATGCGAAATCGTAGCTTTCTCTTGTTACCAAAATGGTGACCACTTCGGTAAAATTGGGGTCTTAGGGGGAAGAGGCTCTTAGCGATCGGGCCATGGACTATTGGATTCAGAGTGCGCACTTAAAAGATTAGGTAAAAAAAAAACTTTGCATGAAAACCCCAGTGTCACAATTCAATGTTCTTTCATTCGTGCAAGTCCAAAAACACAGTGGAAGATCCATCTTAATAACACCTGAAGTTTCATGTCAGTTGAACAGGCATGAGATTCCTTGACACTGTTGAACCCATCTATGACTGTGGCGGTTGTGGCTCTCCTTAATTTCAGTTTGGTGAAAGTTTACACGATCTTGTGAAGGAAGTGCTTTGTATATGGCCAAGTGCCCGTTCTGATTTCTGTTGAGGTGGACCCAGTTCCTATCAAGCATCACAGTCACAACCTTTGGACTGCCGCAACGCTTTAGGTTCAAGTAAGCGGATGACCATTGGTCAGACCATCTGTCATTGAAATGGAATGGTTTGCGGCGTGATGTAGCATGAGCACCATTATGATAATTCCAGTAAATAGTTGTATCAACTCAAAAACCATTTCAAATGATTGTCACGTCATAGTTGACCATTGTGCCAATTACGATATCAGAGTAGCATATTCTTATATGGAAGTTGGTTAAAGGGGGCTGCATAAAGTAAGTTACAGGGACAAAATTCTTATTTTAGTATGGTGATGCATGTTCAAAGTCAATAAGGTCAAGTCTATAACAATGGCTGTTAAATGGGTTATTCGAGGAGTATAAGTCCATAGTACAAAACTTGGATCCAGATTCCCTGGGGACCTTTCATATGATATGAGGTTAAGGGTCACATGCAAGGTCAAAGATCATATGAGAGAAAGTTGTAAAATGGGCTGCTGAAACATCAAATGGCATAATTTGAAGATGATTGAAAACCATCTTGGGCCATACATGCAAATGGATACTTTCATATAATTAATAAGGTCAAGGGTCAGGTGCACAGGTCAAAGGCATCTGAGGGTCAAGTTATAAAAATAGGAGTGAAGGAAAGTGGATTGCAAAGAGGTGACACTGAGAACGTTATCTATAAAATAAAATCCATGATTAGTGGTAAATTCAATTGTTTATGAAACAAATACGAGTGGTATAGTACCTTTGATATGAAAACATAATCCCATATTTGTGATGGATGATTTCATTTTGACAATTTATAAGGACGATTACAGAACTGGCCCATGTAATAGAGCAACACTTGTGGAATTTACATGTGGAGTTGTCAAGTGTGTGCTTATTCAGATATCAGGCAGGAATCCCAGTTATTCTTCAAAGCGTAAGAATCATGACAATAACAAAGAAATGAAGGAAAAACTATGAGGAGATCTGGGTGCCCCATGCTGGCTTTACGTTGTAAGGCTACCAGAACTCCTGACTCCCATACCAAATACTATCATTTGGAAGAACCAAGATACTGGGCAAAACAATTAATCACTTCCAGCTTTCCCCCAAAGCAGTGTTTAATTTTTAATGGACTTTCAAAGCAAAGTTTCTAGACCTTGATCCCTCGGATATAGCAAATGATGCGTAGAGAATGTTATGCCAGTTACATGGGTGTATTATATAAAGGCTGCCTAATAGGTGCAGGCTGAGGCAGAAGGTGAATCAAAATTTGGCCAGACTTTTAAAACTATACCAAAGGAATGCGCACTTATTAGATGTGCAGTGCGTCTTCTAGGTGAAATCAAAGGCCGTTTCCTAATAAACAAACCTTGTAACTATCTCAAGGGGCCACTGCATGAAATGGGGACTGTACAAATGCGTGACAACCCCCCCCCCCAAAAAAAAAAAAAGGAAAGAAGTAAAAAGGGATTAAGTTGTGTTTTTTACGGCCAAGGCAATCAAGGTGGTGAGTTCCGATTTATTTGTATTGTGTTCGTTACTTGAATGAGAGCCTGGCATTGCACATACACGCATAAAGTTACCGTGGGAAACAAACTTGCGGTTTTGATGGTAGACGACATAATGCATGTTGCAATCCTTTCAATACGGTGCTAATAAAAAAGTGGTGAACCCACTAAAACGGCGGTTTGTTTTGTTTATATCTTGGGAATGAAATGGATTCGAGGGATCAAATTTCAGGACGACAATGAGAAGAAATACGGCCTTTCATTGCGATCAAAGGCGATACAACTTCCGGATAATCAGGGGGGTCTCAAAGACGATCGGAAACACGCGCCCCCTTGGTAAGTAACGCCGCTTCATGTGTCTATGGTCTAAAAAAGTCTTGATCATCAAGAAAAACTGGTTGTTTTTCCAAGTGGCAACTTTTGTTTGTTGTTATTTTTGTTGAAACATCATAAGGTCCAAAAGGGGTATGATTTTATCAGTTTTTCATGAACCAAATTGTTTTGGGGATAGATTTGTGGTATAGTGGTAGAACTCGTTAGGGGATGTTTCAAACCAATTTTGGTCTCGCATGTGTACAGTTTCATTAGTGGAGTGTTCCCCGCAGGGTAACTCCTCTGTAACCAGTGCTTATTTTAGATTAGTCCTGGTAGTCAAAGGGAGGTCTCAACACAAACATACCAACGGGGAAAAATGGGTATCCCCAATGTGGTCTCTTCTGGGGTACTCCGCGTTTCCTCCCTTTTTCCCTAACTGTGTACATGGGGTAAAGTGAATTGAATAAAGATATCTTTGCTTGACCAAAGAGATCCGGGGTAGGGGGAGGGCTAATCCCCCCCATATTTTTGATGAGGGGGGGATGGATAATATGATCATCCCCCATTGTGTGCCGTTCATGTGTTTTTGACCAAAATAACCTCCATATTTACATAATAGTTTAAAAATGGGCAAAGTTCTGCGCGCTTTGCGCGCATTTTGACAATTACAATTTAGCGATTTTAGCTTCTAAATGGCAACATTTAAGTCGCTTCCTTTGTGCGCAACTGTCAGTAGTGGATCTTGTCAGCAAACCCCAGTTCTATAATAAAGTTTCATCAACCCCACCCCCCCCCCATGTTCAAAAAGAAATTTACGCCACTGGTCGTTAAATACCCAATACCTCCTCCTCCTCCAAGTGAGTTTACTCACAAGTAGCACAGGTTCCAGAGACCGACTTTCCGAAAGGTCATGCACGTAACCTCCAAAATGACAGTGTACATGTCACTTGCAAAAAAGACCTGGTCATGGTATTTATTGTTGCATGCATTGCTCAGGGGCGGATCCAGGATTGGAAAAACGTCAGAATTATCGGCGGGCTGAAGGCTGAAACGTGTCCAAAATGGGCTGATTTTGCAAGATCATGCAGAATTACCGGGAGGGGTGCCCCCCTCCCTTAGCTCCGCGCTGTTGCTCGATACAAAATCTGCACTCCTCGCCAAAGCTGGAAAACACTTGTTGTGATTACTTCGACCACTCCCCTAACAATGTTGTTCACATCTGTTAATTTTTAGCGGCACGTGTTTAGAATGTTTCCAACATTTCCGATGGGGAAAGGGGAAGGGTAAACCCCCAAGCCACAGTACCCTGACTTTCGTTCATTCATCTTGCTGCACATCTTTATGACATAGTCAGTTCAATTGATTGAATTAGAAAGCTGATGTGTTCACGTATCTTTTGATAAGGATTGTAAGCTAAGCTAGCTATTGTAGGCTTGCGGGAGGCAGTGAAAACCAGCAGTCTTTCATTCAAGCAGTCAGAAGAAGGCTAGTAGCTTATATTAATTGGATTAGATATTGAGTTACTCTGAAAATGTGTGGATGTTTCCACAATAAAAAGTTACAGAGGAATTGCACTTACGAGCAATAAATGACAATGAGATAGGGGACTTATGGCCAAAGAAGGTGTAATCAATTCATGATCCATGTTTCAGTGAACAGATATAGACCAATTTCCAGTCAACCTTGAAAGTTTTCAAGGCCAAGGTTACAAGATTACCATTCCATAACCCGAAACCAGACAACTATATCCATAAGGACTTGTAACACATTGAATTACAAAATAAAGTGTAAAAAACAGCTGTTTGCACTAAGGGTATAATCGATTTCCGAATTTGTACTGCTCCCTATAGTTTTGGCATTGCCCAACTCTTGTGAATGCAAGAAAGGGCCGTAAGTGTAATAGCTGCCATTCGTCAGAAATTCCATCAACATACTAATAGGCAGCAGGCAAAACATCCAGACTATCAACATGGCAGCTATATGGCACTTATGAACCTTCGTGCATCACATGGCGGAACTATGCTAAAATGGATAGAAAGATGAAAAAATCTGTAAACCGATTACTGTAAAAATAGGACCAGCACAAAACCATCTGGTTCTAAATGACATTTAAAGTGGTAAAGCAATGTTTGAAATCAAAGTTAGTGGCTCATATTTAAACCCCCCCCCCCCCCCCCACCCCCCCTAAAAAAATACCCCCCCCCCACAACACACACCCACCACCAACAAAAAACAACAACCAATAAACCCCCCCAAAACCCAAAAAAACAAAAAAACCCTCCAAAAAACAAAAAAAAAAAAAAAAGAACAAACCCACCCCAACACACCCCCCCCCCCCCCCCCCCCCCCCCCCCCCCCACCACCCCCCCCCCCCCCCCCCCCCCCCCCCCCCCCCCCCCCCCCTCCCCCCTACACTTTGAAAAATTGCTGGACTGCTGGGGCGGGAGGGGGTTGTCAAAAATAGGTCTTTTTCCATATAGTGTAGACTCTTTATAGAGGCTTAGGGTGCTATATACGAGACAAAATGGCTCTAAGTTGCACTTTTTCAGGAGGTATGTATTATGAAGGAGGGGGGAGGAGAAGGGATATGGTGCATCATCCTTTTTCAAAATTTTTCCCCCCAAAAGTATATTAAGGAAAAGTTCAAAAAGTGAATTTACAAGTGCAGGGCGGCAAGCAAAGTTTATTTGTAAAAAGGGAGGAGCGAGTTTCGATATTGTTCGATTAATTCGGAAATGTCTGGATAGCCCAAGAAGCTCGACCGGAAGCTTATGTCCATTGGGGGTCACATTTTACCGGGAGATTTGGGACAACCAGGGGTAATCACCCTACTCTTTTCGACCTGGCTGTGATGTGCTGTACAAGGTATGACTCTTGTACGGTGGAAAACCCGACGCTTAAAGTCCCCTCCGACGGACGGTGGTATATAGGGTTAATTTGCCCAAGTCCAAAACTGAAAATGGGGATAGCGAATTCCAATTTCAATCAATAGCTCTTGTACAGATTAATCCAGAGTAGTACCCGATTACATCCTGCAAGTGGTCCTGCCGGGAGTTGAACCGGGATCCTCTAGCCACCAAAGGCAATACCTAAAACAAGTGGGCCACGCGCTCTCCTAAAAAAAAATGTCCATTATTTTGCTCAATGTTCACCATGGGGGGGGCTTAAGAAAAAGGCTACTCTTGGAAAAAGACCCACTTTGTGGCACACTTTTAAGGTTATAGGGTGGTCTTAGCAACTAGCATAAGAGAAATTTTAAACTAGCAAAATTATTTCAAAGTAAGACCTATACTACAGTGGAAAGGCATTGTGGTCATGGTAGTACTAGATAGACCCAGCTATGTGGTCAGTTTGATAGTATTTGACATTTTAATAACTTGTTCATTTTTTATTGTACATGTATATCACGTTGCTTGAAATACGGGCAGTGTTATAGTGATCATGCATGGATTTAATTTGCCTGTTTGGAAAATGTCATTGTGATGATTTTTTTTTTATGTAGGCCTTAGTCAAAGAGGGGGGGGGGTGTCAGCCTTTCATAGTTCAAGTAAAGAATGGTCAAAGTGGGTGAAACATTGGAAGGTAGTGATCCAATGCAGTGAAGCTTAGCTGCCAAAGTCCATAGCATGCAGGAAATCTAAATATCCCCAATGAATAGATTTTAGGATAGATGATGAGTGAGACCTGCCGCGACCCCTCCATTTTGTGTGTGTACCATTTAAACCGCCCTCTATTGTTTCAATTAGTTTGCCAGTGGGATTCAACACACGAAAATGCTGACAAAATAACAATTAAATCTTATTGACATTTAAATCTAAAAATTTCTAATCTATAAGCATTTAATTTCAAATCTCAAGTGGTTGGTCCGGAATCAAAACCTTTTGCGATTTTTTAATCCCTGTAATTTAGAGAGTATAAGGGACCTCTCTGTCTTGGTGGCAACAAATTACAGTCAAAAGTAAAGTCACTTTTGGGTCAATTTGTTATAAAATCATAACTAAAAATTTCAATTACATGCACAGATCTCCTGCCACGGATTATGACTCACTGCGATTTCAAAAAATACTCTTTGATGTGAAAATGTAGTTGCTTTTTTATCATGTGCTGCAATTTCAGGTGGGTAAAGTCATATAGGCCTAAATCTTGTTAAGATGCAGTTGATGGTGTAACTACATTTTTAAAGGCAGGTGCAATGAGAGATTTAAATAACATGTGTCAAAAAATGTGAAAAGTTCTGATGTGTGGACTAAATATAAGCTTACTATCAAAATACTCCTTGTGATTGAAAGGATTTTAGATGAGAAATTTCTTTGTACAAAAATTGTGAAGTTTTCATTTACTACCGGAGCAAATAAAAGTTCAGCGAGGTTTTATATGAAAAGTAAGCAAGTGAAAATCGCCTTTTAAATTTCAAGGCATTTCTGTAGCCACTAAAGGTAAGAAATTCTATTGGGGGGCGTATTTTATGAAATCACTATATGAACACAATATATGGATGCCACAAAAACTTTATTTGTTCAATTAACCCATTGTTAGCAGAAAACTTTTCTTTGTGGAAGCTTTTATTAGAGCAAATTTGTTGTTGGAATATGGAAGTTAAAGTTGGCCCACCCAGTAAATATTGTGCTTACTTTTGGGCCAATTACCGTAATTAAATAAAGCCCACAAGTCAATTATCTTATACCACAATGAATAAGAGGCTAAAGACACTTGTTAACAAGTGCATTAAAAACATACAGCATTTTGACTGGAGCTGGGACTCAAAACAGTTAAAACAACGTTTTTTAACGTTATTTGCACATTCGAGTCCCCTTTTTACCAGGTATGGCACGTTCAAGTCCCTGCGGACAGTCAAACGAAGTTTTAAGAACATTTTAACAGTGTATCTCAGGGAATTTGTAGGCTAACTTGAAGTTTGCCGAACATTAATCAACAAATGTGTCTATTACATGCATATCATAGACCCTTGCTTATTGATATTAAAACCACAAGGTCATAGAAAGTGAATTTGTAATAACAATGTGTTTTACAATTCAAATGGCAATTCTTTTAAAATGCACCCAGCAGTGACCTGTAGTACCAATGAGCTCCAATGGTGATTGTTATTTTCCAGCATGTGTTGTGAGCCCAAGGCAACCAGGATAGAGGGCAATCGAGGGCGGTTTTTTTTAAAATGTACAAACACACAAAATCAGGCGGTGATGGCAAGCCTCATTCATTATAGCAAATCACAAAATGTAAAAAAATTACAGCAAACGAGTGAAAAAACATAACCCGCTTCGGGCGCTTTGGTGTGGGTCGGTCATGGGGGTTCCATGACCCATATATTTGACTCATCCTCGTCAGTTATATCATGTGTATCAGTGGTGCAGTATGCCCCTTTGCCCTGAATATCCCATATTTTTGGACAATCCAAGGAGGTGTAGGGTACCTGTAGCAAT
>JAMKCH010028707.1:0-63500 GCA_023653785.1 Ophioderma brevispina | reverse complement strand
TTTCACAGAGCTGGGTGAACATCCCAAAGGTGCTCAGAAAGATCTTTAAGGATTTAGGTTGTTTTGTGTGTTCATGGATAAGAGGTCAAAAGCCATTTAGTGGTAATTTTAGGTCATTGTTAGATAGAATTAATTGCTTAAAAGGGCCATGGTCCGATCGCTAATAGCCTTGTCCCCGAACCCCTAGATGTTACTGGAAGTTGTCAAAATTGTGATATCAGAAGAAAAACTATTTTTCTCATTTACCCTGTGAAATCTTTGGGCTAAGGACGTGGGTTGGGATTTATGAGCAAAAAATATGCCCCATTTTGGTCAACCAGATATTAATTACACAGTAACTTTATGGGGATACTCTATGGGGCTGCCAGCTTTTCTACAGCTATAGCTGGGAGGAACCACTTAGCAATCCATTGTGAGTGTGTATGCGGGAGTGTGTGTATGTTGCTAAAATTGTAAGTTTTTTTTGTGAAAAGGTGAAAGCCCTCTGATCTTCTCCCAGTCCTTTGCCTCCCCCCCCCCACCCAGTTTTCCTCAATTGAAGTTGAGTCAATTGAACCAAAACTGTGTCATAGGTGCACCAATGGGATCCCTCAGATGTTGATGAGGTCAACGGTCATGTGAGGTCAATTAAAATAGAAGTTGAGTTGAAGTTCAAACTTGAGTCATAGGTGCGATAGAGTCCCTCATCTGTTAATGAGGTCAAAGGTTCATGTGCCAAGGTCAAAAAGTTCAGGTGAGGTCAAGTTCTAAAGTAGGCTGGGATCCCCATAGCTATATTCTTAATGGAGCGAGCGTGAGTGAAAGCCGAAAAAAAGGCCCACAATTCTAGTTTCTCAAATAAAATGGAAAGTCAATAAAGAACTCTTTTTTGCTTGCAAATAGGCAAAAGACGGAGTGGCTTAGACCCAGCTAAACATGTAACAAGCTTTGTATGAGGTCCTGATATTTGCAAAAACATTTGAAGAGTGTACAAAGAATTTTAGAGTATTCATATTAAAATGGGATATTCAAAGTCAAATACAGTGTTAGGCCCACTTTTACCAAACAGTCCATCCACCTTTCAAAGTCTTAACCCCAAAAAAATCCTGTAAACAGTCCGGCTAGGGACCCTTTCCTGTGACTTACTATAGTAGGAGTCAGCCTTAAAAGCGGCACTGACACATTTCAGAAAATATCAAATTTCTCCATTTGCTACAATGGATATTCTGGTCTAGGCCATTGGAGAATAAAGAAGATTTTACACATAAATATAACATACCCAAAAAATGATGGGACATTAATAAGAGAGTAAAGACATCCAGGTAACTGTAGGCTAACTTTTAAGTTGCCATAACTGTAATCAACTAATGTGTCCTATTACGTGATTTCAAGACTCGTTCTTATCGATATAAGACCCACAAAGGGCCAGGACCGTCAAAACAAGGTACATTTCATGGGAATCAAAACTCCAGCGTGTGTTTTAACGGCCTTTCTGCATCGTCTGAGGAATGAATGGACCACGGCAACATTAATTATAAAATCGTTTGTTTACCCGTGTAAGCGCATTGTTTTGGGCTTAATCATTGCAGGTGAGGGCTAAGTATATACAAAGATTAAAACAATGCAAAAAATATCAATTTTGAAAAATGCAAGAAGGTGCACTATTTTTCAATGTGCCAGCGTCTCTTAAAAAGGCTCATCAAATAATAACAATAGAGTTTACCATCTTATTTTTCGCAATTGAAATGTAAGTCGGTTAAGACCCCTTTCTTTGCTATCAAATAAGGCCAAGAATGGAGGCGAAGAAGGCCTGTACCTGTCTAAAAGGGATTAGCAGCAATTGCTAATCCGAAACATCAAAAAAATATCATAAAAAAATCATTATTTTTATATTTTGTTACTGGCATGGATATATGCGACATAACATGCAAGTGGTTGGGTTGAGAAATCGTGTAGTAAAGACAAGGCAAGTACTTTTATCTGTTCTGTAATTTCTATACGTGCGTTTCAAATGGCGACTCTTGAGATAAAAAAGCCTTTCCCGGTGAATATCAATTTTCAGCGTGGATTATGTGCACCGTGATCAATACAGTTTAACCTCAAACACAAACATTATTGACTTTAGTTATTCTGTACGGTGTGAAACCACAATCAGCTGTGTATAGTGGTAGATTGTGAAGACCCGTCGCTGTATGTCTATTTTTGGAGACGGTATGACAAATTCCTCAATATTTCATTTTTTCACTATTGGGCTGTTGTTTCTACTTAAAGCAGTTATATGGAATTGTACACATCTTATCCCCCATTTATAAGTAAAAAATGCATTTCCACATGTTTTCGATTCTCTCGCATTATCACTGTAATCCCTGTTAACCAGTTAAGCATAGTTCATTCATTGGCTAAGTACCATATCTCATGAGGTCCTGCTATTGCAAAAGCATGGGAAGAGTGTCAAAAGATTTTAACTAGTCCTATTAAAATGGATATTCATATATCAATTAATATTTTTAATTTTTCACCCTATATTCAGTATAGTAAAGCTATTTAAAAAACAATATCAAAGAGTATAAATCATTCTAAGAAGGTATTATGAGAAACTATATTTTCAAATTCATGCGACGTTATGCTGGGGTAATATGATGTTGAGTTTCCCTGGTAACAAGAGTCATTAGGTATAGTAATAACTGGATTTTAGACAGTTTGGCCCATGCCTATTTATTTTGCCATTCTGTGATATCATCCAAGGTGTAAGACAAACCCAATGTAAAATGAAAGGGTGCAACGAGAGAGATTTCACATATCAGTGCTCCTAAAATATCAAAAGTATGATTTTTGCTCAGATTTACAGCTTTCCATCAAAAATCCATTTGAAAGGATTATGCGAGAAAAGAAATGTTCTTTGCGTACAAAATTGTGAAAATTTTATTTTGTATAGGCAGCAAATACAAAATTAAGCCTCTGTTTACATTATTAAAATAAAGCAAATCAAAAATCACCTGTTTCTCTCTTTTAAGACATTTTTGAAGCCAAATACACACGGTGAAATCTATTGAGTGTCTTAATTCATATGAAATTACTATTAGGACACCATATTTGGGTACCTCACAATGCGCTCGTTGCACTTTAATTAGAAAATATTAAAATCCCCATAACCACCTTGTTCTCCTAATAAAACTTGAATTGTTTGTGAAAAATTAAAGGTTCGCCTTAATTTCTTTTCCTGAATTCAGTGATCCAGTGGATATACCTAACTTCAGTAAACAATGGAGCCAATGTATATTCAATTAATAATCAGCACGGTATATGACTTTGAGTACATAATTA
Organism: Ophioderma brevispina; assembly: GCA_023653785.1. Taxonomy (NCBI): domain Eukaryota; kingdom Metazoa; phylum Echinodermata; class Ophiuroidea; order Amphilepidida; family Ophiodermatidae; genus Ophioderma; species Ophioderma brevispina. The sequence continues at coordinate 60,197 of JAMKCH010028707.1, read as the reverse complement.
TCACAGTCAGCCCAGTATGGGACTAGAGAACATAATTCTAAAAATCGTGCCAGTAGTAGAGCTGAGTTATTTTTCAGATGTATGTAAAGCATAAATAAATCTACTGGTCTGAAATAAATCAATCTTGAGGGTTCTAATGTGTTCAATTAACATTTACGCTTGTCGTATTCATTATTCAAATCGAAACAGATGGCCAAAAGTCACGACCCTAACCTAACACCAGTGGGTGACACAGGATTTCAGAAAGGAGGGGGATAGGCACTTGAAATCTCCCCACAAAAAGGACAGCAAATTATATTTTTTCCAGCAAGCAAAGACCCAAAACATGGGACTTTGATTTTTATCTGATTTGTCCACTTTTCCCAAACTGACACAAACAATATACGGGCCATGGCTCCACTATTTGCACTGCCTAACAAATTTGTGCAGAATTAAAGTTCAATGTCTACTCAATAATTTGCTGCATGTTAGCAGAGAAACATGTTAATGATATTCGGCGACCTATATGAAAGGGAGGTAAACTGATTCCTGCATTGAGTTATTTCAAAAACAGCATTTTTCAAACAATCTCAGCAGCACACAGTTGCATATAGGTCACTGAATACATTACTTTCATTTTTGCAGATGACTAAACCTAAGTTGCAAAAGTATGTTAAAAGAAATTGCAGTAAATGAAAGCTACTTGTGTTGTATTATGAGAGGACACTTGTATCTATTTGAAGTCTTTCATATTGAAATTTAGGATAAAGTAGTAAAAGAGACTTTTGATACAACCCACTGCCACGACTTGGATTAAATCATATACTACTCTCTTTGAACTTAATTGAAATTGTGTAAATTGATGTATATCATGGGTTGTTTTAAAGAATTGTGAGCTTTGGTGCTTGGTTTTAAATTGGTTATAATATCTCTTTTTCTATAAGGCCTGGAGGCCTCTGCATTAGGTGCTATCTCAAACAAATTGTTATATTATTACCTCCAGATGACTTCATCATTGCTCCAATCTAGCTAAGAGTCTCATCATCTCTCCAATCTACCTAAGATGTCTCTATTCATTCTCCAATCTATATAAGATGACTTAATCAATTGCCCCTTTATCTACCTAAAATGATGTTATCAATGTTCCTATATGGCCTAAGTAGATGAATATCATGCTCAATCTACATAAGATGACTTCATCGATACCCAATCTACCGAATGATGACGCATCAATGCTCCTATCTACCTTAGATGATGACATTTCATGTCTTATCTACCTACAGATGACATATCAATGATCATATCTCATATGATGACGTTATCACATGCGCATATTTACCTTAAGTGATGTATCATGCTCCTATCTACCTAAGATGATGACATCAATGCTCTTATCTACCTAAGATGACATCATTCAAGGTCCATTACCTCATGATGACGTTATCAAGCTCCTATCTACTAAATGATGTCATCAAGGCCTCCTATCTACCTAAGATGTGATGTCATCAATGCTCCATCTACAAAGTGATGTCATCATGCTCCTATCTAACCTAAGATGATGTCAATCAATGCTCATTATATACCTAAGATGATGTCATCAATGCTCGTCTACCTAAGATGATGTCACAATGCTCCTATCTACCTAGATGATGTCATCAATGCTCCTATCTACCTAAGATGACATTCATCAGTACTCCTATTCTACTAAGATGAGTCATCAATGCCCCATCGACTAGAAGTCATCAATGCCCCCATCTACTATGACGTATCACTGCTCTATTAACCTAAGCGATGTATCAATGCTCCTATCTACCTAAGATCGTGACATCAATGCTCTTATCTACCTAAGATGAGGTCATCCTATTCTACCTAAGATGACATCATCAATGCTCCTATCTAAAAAAAAAACCTAAGATAACTTTGCTCATTACTACCCAACTTCAATATTTTAACATAATGTGACTTCATCAATACGTTTGTAAGATGACTTCATCAGTGCTTCAATCTACCCAGATCGATGTTTATATGTACCTATCATCTACCTTGAGAGCACCTTCCATCAATAATCCAATCTAGCTAAGACTTGAGATGTTCTACCAACCCAAAAAACGTAAGATATACTCCTACCGTCCTATATAAGATAAACGTTATCAGTGACCCTCTCCTACCTAAGATGGACTTCATCAGTTCACCTACCTAAGGTGATTCCATCAACATAACATGACTTCATCAAGTTTTAGCTTATTAAGATAACTTTCATGAAACACCTTACCATATTATGTTACATTGCAGCAATTCAGTCTGTTGTCCGGTACCCTGAGTTTTCAAGAACATTAACCTAGTTGTGCTGACAGATTCAAGGTGCTCTCAGCCCTTTGAAGTAGTTGTAAAAACAAAGTTTCATTCGCGATTTGTCCCAGCTAACGTGGGTGGCTGGGGGGTTCACCTAATTTCCACGCAGTCTGCTGTTGTGCGTATTTATTGGAGCAAGATAATGACCCAGAGATGTCCCTCCTGACGTCAATGTGCTGGGTGGCCCGCTATTAGCTCTCAGTACTGATGCCCTTGTAGGTAGATCTTTTTCATTCGACCAGGGTAACCAGCTCCCTCCTCAGCGATTTCCTAAGAAATCCAATGAAGGTGACGGTTTAGCCACAGACAAACCAGAGGCCCTGGGACAGGTGTACTGGTTACCAGGATACCAGTAGAAGCCCGCAAGAAGAAAAACCGGACCGACTGTACCTCTCAAATAACCAATCGACACTCACCATACTTGGTTGACTGTCACTTTTGTGATGTTATTTTTTAATATTTAATCCAGTTATAGTAGCAGGCTCTTTTCTTGGGCCCAAGGAATGCAAGGGCAATTCCATTTCATGGCTTAACTTACCAAGTTAAGCCACGGACATTAAAGAAAATCTATTTTCCAACCTTGTCCTGGCTATGCACACCCACTTTAAATTAATGGTTTCACCTGTAACGTGACCTTTACCATGCATTTCGACTTCCGTGTACAGTACCAAACCACTGCGCCACTGCTTAAAATGTACCGACATGTGCGGCGCTGACCCACGCATCGCTGAGAATGAGGGTATTCCAGGGTTGACTGATATGTGGAGGCACAGCATTGGAAGATGAACAAATTGACGACTGTAACAGTAAGTGTCACAAATCGTTTAAGAACTTGGATTTTAGGTCAGTGGATAAAGGTATGAGGCATTAATTACATCCTGGCACCTACTCTTTATTCATGTTTCTGGTTATTGTGATTACACATGATACAAAAGTAAGTGCAAAACGGTATACAAAGTAGGGTGCGAATGATATAATGTAATTATAGCAAGATCTGGTTGTTTTAATTCAACCCGCTTGAAAAGAGAAAAAAGAAAAATGCCACGCTGTTTGAGCATTTAAGCAAGTCACACCATTTGGACAATGATTTAAAGGGGACATGCAAGAGGTATTAAATTTTGATTGAAAACGAATGAATCATGTTTTGTTTGTTATAGTGCCCTGCATATTTCCATAGGAAGATGTGTAAAACTAGATTTTATGAAATCATATTTCCTGTCAATAATTTCATCAAATTTGCACAGAATGTATTTAGTTGAAAAAAATAATCCAATTATTTGATCAATACTAATACTGTGTCGCTGTTGATATTTTTTTTTATTTTTATTCTCATTTTATATAATAAATGAGACATGTGAATCAGCTTTGGCCATCTTATTCACAATTTTTTCTTAACACCACAGATGGGACGGTAATTTACCTTCTCAAAACTTCATTTTGGAAAAACCCCACTCTGTCTAAACCTCAAATCATTCTCTAGTCATGTACCCCACATCATTTAAAATTGATCCACTTGGATAATCTTTTGCTCCCACTCAATTGATTGAATATAGTGATAACTGAGGATGTTTTGACATGTTTTTCCTCTACTATAGATGAGAATCCCATCATCATAACCAACAATACAAGTAAGTATTTTGCAGCTGGTAAACCTTTTCATTCAATCAATAGCAGTTGCTTAACACTCTCGCTTCTGCTGGGTAAATCTGCAGAATATATTTCTAAAGAAATGACTTATTCTCTTTCATCAGAGGCAGTCATATGGTTGTTTTCATTTGAAAAAAATTTTGCTTTAGGCATAAAAAAATGGGTTTTTGTGCTAACAGACGAAAAAATATCAAGTCGGTGCAATTTTTTTTTTAATCTTCTCAGTGGTTTCCTCAAAATGAAATACAGATGCTACTATTTAAAGCTTTTATGACATAGCAAGAATTTTAATTTTAACCTGTTGTGGTTGCTTTTTGTCTTGTTTTGTTATTTTTTTTTCATCTTGTGTTGGTAAAAAAAAATTTTAATAATTGTGGATGAAAATAATGGGTCGGTCGGGCAGAAATATTTTTTTTTATTTTGTGCTAATTTGTATAAAAACTTTCGAGTCGGCAGGTTTTTTATGGTTGGTCATGTTACGCCAAACAAACAATTTTTTATGCTTAATGCACCTCATACATGGATTCTTCTATTAACCCCTGCTTACTACCTGCCTATCTCGGCATCTAAGCCCTATTTTGATTGGTTACTTGGAAGGTAACAATATGTAATGAGCAAATCAGAGATACTGTAGGAATGGTGGTATGCTTTTGATTGGTTGCTCAGAGGGCTATCTCATGTGGTGTCCTGTAATGAGCCAATCAGAGATATTGTATCATAGGTGGTAGTGCCCAGGGGGCTAATATTAACATCCAAAATATAGATTTCAGCAGCTGAATGGACCATTTATGTTGTAATGTCAGTGTCACAATTCCCCTCAAGGTTTGATTTTTGCAGGGTATTTTGAAATAAATGGGGCTCACATGTGCATGTTATTTGTCTAAATGGCCTGAACATGGTGCTGGATAATAGGCCAGAAAAAGAGTTTTAACTAAGCTCAATATTTTGCTCTCAATGCTATTTTGGGGCATTTACAAATGCACTGAGATAATCAATTTCATAAACTCAATGTTATTGAACAAACTTGGGCTCAAATTTGAAAGAATTTTTCAGATCGGGCAAAATAGCCCGATTTTAAAGGAAACCTACAATCTCGGTTATAATTGTTGAGACACTTTACTTTGTTAAATGAAATCCTCGTTCCCCTGGATCAATGTTGGTTACTGGAAACTACATATGTGTCCCAACATAAATTGGTGAGGGAGGGATGGGAGTTTTGAAGCAGTAGAGAAATAGACAAACAAAACAATATATATATTTTCCTTTAAAAATTTTTTCCTTACATGGCATAATTAAGGGCAAGTATCCCAACTAATTGTGACCAAGATTGTAGCCCCTAAAAAGTACAAGGCACTAATGGTGAGCGACCTGCCTTTTAAACATACTATACATACTTAGTGCATAAACATAGGTGTTGCGCCAAAAATCTAGCATCGGCCGACGTCTGCAGATGAAGTATGAACCCACCATTACAGTGCTACCATGCAACCAAGGGTGTTTCCATAAGGTGACCCATCTGACACACTTTTTTCTGACACACTTTTTTTCTGACACACTAATGGATTTTCTATAACAGAATAAACTAGTCATGCCTGAGACATGACAACAAGGCAGCCTAATTAGGAATGGTGACCCCTTAATGTGCCCTTAAAGTGACCTTTTGACCCCTGTAACTTGACCAATATGTCACAAATGTCATTAAATGTATTTTTACGTGTTAACAACGCTATGAGGAACGTTATCATTGAGTTTCAACTCAATCCAAGCATGTCAGGGATTTGACCTTTGCACCTATATAACATGATCCCTGGGTCACGAATAGGGTCAACTGTAATTGTTCTGTATTACGATATCCCGAGGATTATTCCTGTCAAATTTCAGTTCAATCGGAGCTTGTTTGTAAATTTTGACCTTTGACCTTGAACTTTGACATTTGGGGTCGAGACTATCATAGACCTCTTCTACTAATAATTTTACATCACTGTAGTAATAACGGGCTTTATCTGTCTTCTATAGGCTGAGATAAATCCAATTTGGTCTTATTTTTAGCTTTTTTGGCAAAATTGACCTTTTGACCCCCTTAATGACCTTTGATCCCGGTATAAAAAAAACCTTGTGTACACAACAAAAATGCATTGTTCCAATGCAAATAAAAAAATTCTACTATGCTTAGTTCTGGAGATAAAATTCTTGAAATTATTTACCTTAAAACCGGAAATGACCTTAAATGACCTTTGACCTCCAAAATAAAAATACCTTCCATACACCAGGTAACATGAATGCAAATCAGAAAGTTAAATCACTGTACTCTGTTTGGGTTTTGAGATAAAATTTTTTGAATATTTTGGAATATTTTTGGTTTTTGACCGGAAGTGACCCCTTAATGACCTTTGATCCTGAAACTGTGGACAACCCGAAGACCCTGCCTGGTAACAATACATTTGCTCTAATGACGTCACTCTGTTACATAATTTGTAAGGACAGCGATTTTTTGAATACTTTTCACAATTTTTGGCTTTCAAACTGGTAATGACCTTTGACTCCTTATCCCTGAACACCCTATGTGAAGCAAGGGTCAGTGGTTTCTCTGAACCAGTTTGGTTGATATCGGCGTAATCCTGCAGAAGAAGATAATTTTGACAATTAAATTACATATTGACGCCTGTGGCCAGGTCAAAGGTCAGACAGGGGTCAATGTCATGTGGCATAAATGGTCCAAGTCGGCGGTCATTTGATGTAAGTCTAGTCATAATACGTCAAACAATGACTGAGCTAGAAGCAGTTGAAGTGTTGATAGAAGAAGAAGAAGTGGTTTATTCTGTGAGGGGTTTCCGAATTCAGAGTGTGTCCGTGGGTCACCTTATGGAAACATGCTGCAATACTTAACTCATCAAACAACTGGGCAGATCTGATTCAATAATATGAGCCGTTAATGGTTGATCACAGCTCTTTAAGGCATACTTGTTAATTCCTGATATTAAGTTCAAGCCTTGTGTATAATACACATAATACACAGTGAAGTAACACAGGCAAAAAATACTATCTGGATGTGTAGATTAGTGTTACTATGCATCTCGACTTAAAGGTGCAGCGAGAGATTTGATACACCCAAATATTGTGTCATAATAGTAATTTCATATAGATTAGACACTCAATAGATTTCTTACCTTGTATTTGGCTACAGAAATGTCTTAAAAGAGAGAAAAACATGATTTTGATTTTGTTTATATTTCAATATAAAATAGGCTGAATTTCATATTTGCTCCTATACGAAATTAGAAATTTCACAATTTTTGTACCAAAGAAACATTTCTCAGCTTAATCCTTTCAGATGGGGATATTTTTGATAGAAAGCCTTGCATCAGGACAGAAATCAGTACTTTCTATTTTTTTGGTACACCTGATATGTGAAATCTCTCGTTGCACCTTTAAATACTTAGCCATATTATACCATGTGACTTCCTTCCAACCAATCAGATCATAAGATTCTATGTATAGATCAAACGCTATAAGAATGGTTGGTTGTGGTCTAGAATAGTTCGTTCAGAGTCATGATATCCAGAGATGAAGAAATTAGTAGATTAGTTATGTACAATATAAGGAAAATTGTTTAGCTAGAGCAGCGGGGCTATTAACTTATATGCTTTAATACAGGGTGACCAAAAGCTAACGCAACACATGACAATGGCAATATATTGTCATACATTGCATTTTAGGGGGTCACCCTATTGGATGCTTGCTTGCTTTTAACAGTTACTAAGCATACCCCAAAATGGTATTAACTGTTTTTGTAGAATTATGTCATACATCAGTGCACATTGACCGCACCCTATTGTTCACACAGCACTAACTGCCCAAATTTCAAGATTCTTGAGTACAAACATTTACTGATAAAAACATAATTTAGAGTTAATGTGTTTTGGAAAGGGGTTTAATGTTAAAAATTGCTTCTGATTTTGAAATTATATCAGCACTTTTCCTTCAAAGAGCTTAGAACTTATGTAAATTTGACCTGCTACAACAGAAAAACAAAATTGAATTTTTTATAATCATTTCAACTCAATGATAAATTTCCAACATATTCCATCCCATCTTGCTTGCTTAGGGCTCTTCTATTTTTGTAGGATTTTGTTTTGTGACCCCAGGAAATACCAACGCCTTTAAGTGCACGGCATGATCTTAGCTGAGAGGATTGTCATGCATTGATGAATTTATTCTTCAAAAACTACAATACTATTTTTGGACGTGCTTGGTAACCGCCTTTTACATAAGTGTATTAATCGGATATTTTCTGTACTCTAGTTGAAACTACAGTCACAACAACTGGGCAACCAAGTAAGTACTTGGTCACAACACGCCTCCCAGACATTCTTGTCAATTTCTACACATATTACTTGTGTTATCTACACATATCTTCTCAGAGAGCAAAAGCAACTAACTCTATAGAATTGTATCTCTTTTATAAATGAAATATCTCTTGCAAACTAGACCAATTCCACATGTGACGTGCCGTGTATCACATGGATTTGGTTGTTTTTACTTTACTATTCACACACTGATTGTTTTTTTAATTTATTCTGTGAAAAGTCAACACATTATTATTTTCTTTTCTCTGCATCACACAATGCTGAATTTCTCATTTCGAAACACAGCAAGTTTTTATAAGTGTATTGCTATACTTTGACCAGTCAGAAGTGTACTGTAATGCGTTATTTAGCTATTCTTGCGTGAGAGGGAGAGCAGCCGACTTTTATGCTCTCAAGATTGCAGTTGTCACTTATCGTGATGCGCACATTCAGTAGCAATCAAAGGCATGACACCACTAAACAAGAGGAGGTACAGTGTTCCTCCCACAATGCATTTCTTCCAATACATTTTTTTCACTGGTTGTCACATGAGTTTATAGTGACAAAAAGTACTTAAATTGCAAGATTGAGATGTGTTCTGTTTATTTAGGAAATTGTTGTCACTTTAAACTCAGTGACAACCAGTGCAAAATTTGTTTTGGAAGAATTGCATTGTGGGAGGAACACTCTACCTCCTCTCAAACTTCTGGTTGGATGAAATATATGCCCAGCATTTTAATTTTTCCAAATATTTCACTACCACAATGATATGGGGGAGATGTTTCGGGGCATTTTTGACCTCATAGAATAGGCTGATCCAGTAATTGTGTGATACTCCAACTAATGTTGAAATTAATGTTATGTAGGCCTGTAACCAGGATTTTTTTAGGGGAGGGGCAATTTTTTTTCAAAATGAGACTTCATCATAATTGCAAAAGGGGGGGGGGCTAATTTGGCTAAAGTTGACTTTTTAACCAAAATTTTTCTATTCCCTTTTTTACAAAAAAGCATAACCCCTCCATTTGTGGGTTGCTCTGCTCGCAAGATCTGCCTTTCTTTAGCTCTTTTTAGGGGTTTGGGGGCATTTTGGAATTGGGGGAGCATCCTCCACTGGTTACAAGCCTGATGTTATGACCTATTCCAGAGGTAGGCACTAAACAACTCAGTCACATGGATATGCACTATACTTCCACCTTCGAAAAGTATTTTTAGATTGATAACTCGGATGTTAATGAATTTGACAAAAGAAAAAAAAAAACAGCCAGAGTCTTGACAGGAATCTTCACCTTGAATTCTCAAACAGCCATTGATTATCCATCTGCTTGGTTACCATATCTTTGGCCACAAAAGTGTGTTTTTTCACCTAGGTACACTTGGATAAACCTATACTACAGTACACCTGTAAAAGTATCACTGAAAGCACTCTCATGCATGTGTGCTTTAAAGGTGCTTGTTCCGATTTATGTCTATCATTGTATTCTCTACTTGATAAGAGAGCCTGTCACATCAAGTACCGTGGGAAACAAACTTGCGGTTTTGATGGTAGAAGCAACAATGCATATCGGGGTCCCAAAGAAGATCGGAACACACACCTTTAAACCCTTTTTGTTGGTCATGTTTGCTCTTCCTTTACATGAATAGGCACATGTATAAGGGATTTTAGCGATGTCAATTTCAGATATCATATTGTGTGTAATAAGTGCTCCCCCTCTAATAAACTACATGTACCCCTCATTTTCTTCAACAAAATGTCCCTAAAATACCAAAAATGATACCATGCATGCAAGTATACACTGATAAACAACAATTTTGATTGCAAAATTGTTATTCAGTGGCCACAGCATTAAATCGCAAGTGTTAATTGAAAGTTTTAAAATTTTAACTATTTAGTTCTCCAGGTATAGGCAAGGATCAATATTTTTCAACAGTTGTGCATGCTGGCCATATCTAGCAAAGATGAATAAATATTCATCGTTGATTGAAAAGTTTGGTGTACACACACATGTTTAAGGCCAGCACTCTCAAGTGCACGGAAGAAATACCTGCCTGACTGCCGTTGACGTTACTGACTCATGCAAGCTAAATGCACCATAAGGTGATATGACATGAGGTTCTGGTGGTGTCACATTATCTGTAAATTCATGAATATTAGTGAGCTCATTTGCATATTTGTTCAAATGCTAATAATCCACTCTAGCGGTTTAAGGAAGGATTTGGTTGAAACTTGGTAGTGTGATACATCATGAACAGCTCTGGCACTGTATCATTTTGTGTCACAATATCTGCATACTCATGATTATTTACAAGCATGTTTGCATATTTCTTTCAAATGTGATAAAAGTGGGGCACATGTGAACTAGGGGAGATAGAACATGATCTAAAGGTTGTGAGTCAGAAGGGGTTTTGATTCAATCCCATAATGCACTGCAATATTGTTCCCATACTGTACTGAACTAAACACATGTCAGTACTTTGGGATAAAAAGTGTTCAATAAGTTTAAGGACCGCAAAACATTTCATAATCTCAGGCCCGTAACCAAGATTTTTTAGGGGGCAATTTTTTTTAAAAAGGGGACTTTTCCCAAATTCAGGGGGCGAACTTGGCAAAAGTGGGCCTTTTTAAACAATTTAACAAAAAAGCGTGAAACCCCTAATTTTTGCTCGCTCCAACTCGCAAAATCAATTTTTCCCTTTTTAAGCTATTTTTAGGGAGTGTTATTTCAATTTCTCGCCCAAAAACCTAGTATTTTTAATAAGAAAATCATCTTTTCATTGAAAAACAAAGGTTTTCTCTTCTATTGTGCATTATACCTGTCAAAGAGTCAGTGGTTTTCTGATGAGCCAAATCAATTGGTTTATTAAAAAACAATTGCCTCCGCTCAAATAGGTACTATCTACTGTATAATGTTCACCTCAAACATGAAGCAATTTAATTCCATAAACTGTATAAGCACCTTTATCATGCAAAAGAGTAGTTATATTGTTATATAAACCTTGCGGAGGACTGCTATGGTGATTTGGTAAAGCTTAAATTATGCGTCGATGATTTATGCCATACCAATTGCTTCACTATCCAAATACATTTCATGCTCTAGCTCAAACGCTTATAAAAACAACCAAACTACAAAAGTAGCTATTATCTGTCCACACTTGAACATATCTACATCTCGATAAATTCTGTTGCCAATTCTTAAGACTGTTAGCGCATTAAAAGGGCAGAGAACCTAAAACCTGGGGATATGGGAACTGATTCACAAATTTTTGTGTATCCCACATTTTCACTATTCAGAATTCTGAAAAGTGCGAGGGATAAATTGGGTATTTCTAGACATCGCACCATTAATATTTAGAGATTAAAAGGAATGATTTTGGAACTGGTACTCTCTGTAGGACAAATTGAAACTGGTGCCTGATACAATTATTTAAGCAGAAGAACAAGGACAGCAGCCGAGTTCTTCCAGGCTAAATAATAATGGTTGACCCTTTACCTGGACCTGTGCTAGGCAATTTCCTGGGCCTCACACACTTGCAAGGATTTTTTTTGCGGTTGGTAATAAAAGATCTTGGCCGATTGTGACATGCAGCCAATACACTTTGGTGGGCAGACAGCCGATTATCGGGTTCCAGTTTCATTGACAAACAGCCTAGCTTCAGCAATTGAGTTTAGGTTCCTGTGCTAAAACAATGAAACCATTGAAGCAAATCTGGGCTACTACTCGTCCAGTGTCCCAGTGATAGTGTTTGAAAAAGTCTACTTTATTCTCATTCAGATTTGTAATAATCAATGAATTTTTTACCCAATATTTTGATCTTTGTGGCTTAAAGATGATATCATAAGACGTCATTACTAGTGAAAAAAATCAAACAACCTGTTCAATGCAATGAACATACGTAGTGTTGACAATGTCCTACATTGATGAGCATGATGATTGTAGCAAAACATGTGATTTTGGTTTGTTACTTGGACCATTGTCCTGAATAACTCAAGAAAGCTGCTCCAAAAAGCACATTTCCATTGGAGTCCGTAAAAGCTCCAGGTCAGATTGAGACATAAGCAATATATGTTCTGCTCTGATTAATGAAGGTTTGAGTTCTGTTTGGTCTTTTTACACGTCTGTTTTTTTAAACCAGTGTCGTATGTGAATCTGGTTGCCGATCCATATATACTTGTCCTCGCAGGTTTTCTCCGAGAACTTGTTTCCTCCTGCATCTCTTTCCCATGAATCTTTCCCCGCTGTTCTGGAGGCATCCCTTGAATGTAATGAATATAGCATATTTATAAAATAAATAAATAGATTAATTTGTGCTTGCTTTAGAAAAGAACATATGGAAAACATAGGCGTTGTGTCCGTTTGGTCCTTTTTTTACCTCCATTTGGCCATTCCTTGCATCAGTTTTATACATCGGGTTCATCTATAGTTTCATATTTAATACAGAATTGATATACCAAAAGCTTTTGATCATGTCCCCCCCCCCCAATGGCAAGTAGAATGCATCGCAACCTCAATTTAAAGGTGCTTTGTCCGTTTTTATGTGTATGTGTTCTTACTTGATACTGGGAGCCATATCAAGTACTGCGGGAAGGGAACTAACTTGCGGTTTTGATGGTAGATGCAATAGTGCATGTTGCAACGCCCTATTAAATACTGTGCTAATATTGATGGTAAACACTTACAACGGCGGGTGTTATTGTTTTTTTTGGAATGAAATGAATTTGAGGGCTCAAATTCAGGACGACATGAGAAAAAAAAACGAGCCTTTCATATGATATCAAAACCAGATACGAATTCACGGGTAAATCAGGGGGTCCCAAAGACGATCGGAACTGCACCTTTAAGTAATATGGACATGCATATAGGTGTGTACACTCTGGATGGGACCATGCCCTGTTATACCCACCACTTTATCTGTCTATTGGGTAGGATATTGCTGTAAAGGAGACACAATGATGTGTAGAGTATTAAAAACCCATAAATGGTGCATTTGGAAGGGAGAGCATAGCCTACTTATTAACCTTTGGGTTTCCCAGTTTTCCCAGCAGGACCACTTGCAAAGAGCTTAATTCAGTTACTGAATTTATGGATTTATTTTTAATTTGTCTAAGAAGCTAGTGAATTAAATTTGAATTTGCTATCACCATGGTTCAGTTGGACATTGGGCAAGTGAACCATGAGATACCCCGTCCTTTGGAGGGGACGTTAGCCATCAGTCCAATGTACAGAGTCATACCGATTTAGATGCTATCACAGTTTCGAAAAATGATGTAGGGCAATTACCCCTGGGGGTCCATTTACCCCAGTAAATGGTGGTAAAATGGACCCCCAAGAAGCCCCCCATGATAATAGCCCGTCCTTCAGAGGGGAGTAAGAGCGTCAGTCCCATGTAAGAGTCATACCTGTACGTGCATATGACAGTCTTTTCGAAAATAGTATGGTACTTACCCTGGCTGCCCAATTCCAATCCGGATCAATGGAACACGCAATGGAAATAGTATTCCTGTAGAAGGCCTTTCTTTCCTTGGGGTTATCCAGACATTGCCTCATAAATCAAATCTTAAAGTCTTTTCCAGTTAACAGTGTTACAAATGCAAAAATTGTACGTGCCCAAACTGCTGCCATAGAAAAAGAGTAGGCATGAGTAAGAATCCTTAATCGGTAGATAGATACTGGATGTGAGCTTCCTGGCATATGAGATACTCTCAGGTTTCATTGCATGAATTACTACACGCATACCTGGATGTCTATCTTTCACCCCAGGTCAAAGCCATTTGCTTCATTTTCATCACTTAAAATCCACAGCACTATATCACTTTAATTATGGCAAAATGTGATCTTTAAAAAATATAAGCACCTCACTTAAAACCTGAGCTATTTTAGAATACGTCTCGACTAGCAAGCTAATAACATACAGCTTTTCCAGTTAACTGTGGCATGTGGAAATTAAGTGTACTAAACTCTTATTTTTGTGCTTATCGAAGATCAGTAAAGTCAAACAACTGAACAAACAAGTAAGTTGTTAATTCGAAACTTAAAAAGTTAGAACTTTGACTTAGATTTTCATGACATGACCACTTCATACAACTTATTTTATGGTATATTCAGTGAAACTTCAGGATATAAAATTATTGAGTACACAATTATTAATAACCTATCAACAACAACAGCAAAACAGAAAAGCAAATTGAATGAAGTAATCAATTGAACTTAAAAGAATACTAGCCCAACGTTTTACTTGAACTTCCCACCATCCAGGTTTGGTAACTTTGTAATTTTACTGATCACCAGCTTACGATTATCACTTGGTTTAACAGTATTTTGAGATCTACACTGAGATGACAAGAACTTCCACAACTGGAATTGATTATGCCTCCCATATAGATATTGTAATTCATTTTGAAATAGCCATGGTCAGGTCATGATCTAGTTGATTGTCATTTTTTGGGTGCCAGTGCATGTGACTCCCATGCAGTGATCATAAAACTGATCATTTCTATCCAATGTATTCAAAACCTCATACATTAAATTCATTGCATCTTCCATAAGGGCAGGTATGAAATTAGTTGGAACAGTGCAATATATTATCTTTCAAGATGATATATTAGTGCCATTTTATTTTTGTGTTCTGCAGTGAGCCCAATTATAACATCTGAAGAACAAAGTGAGTATTGACTGGTTGCTTGGGAAATCATTGTTGTTTTTATGAAAGCTCTTTTGGCAATCGTTTTCTGTCATGTTTATGTATTACAGCTTCTCCGTTAGAGTGCTATACAATGTGTTGTGGATTCTAGATAATACTGCTTGATAGGTCTTTAGTCCTCTTGACTGCTTTCATCTATTCATTTATGCAACAAAAACATGTCAATCAAACAAGCTCTGAGTGGAGTTTGCATAAGTAATGTTTCTAGAGTTGTTCATCCCTTCAGAGTGTTCCTTCGAAAAAGTTTTTAAACATTTTATATTCATGGAAGTAGCTCTGACGTCGGTATAGAAGCACTTCAGAGAAAAAGTTGCTGTATTTAAAGTCATCTGCAACTTACCCATGGAACCATATCAAAAATTATACCCCGATTCTGTGATGAAGATGCCTTTAATTCTTTACCTGGAGCATTTATCAGTTGGCTCAAAGAAGTCGGACACAAGTTTTCTCCTAGCTTGGGCCAGTTTTCTGATCTAGTGAAGTGAGAACATCAATGCAGATTAGCTTGGCTATGTATCTGGTTAAAGCAAATGTTGTTGACCTCTTTTATGGTGGCCTTGAGTTTGGTATACACGGCCAATTTCTTCATGGTAGTTACCACACAGCTACCACGAGTAGAACATGGATTACCTACCCACTAGACGTACACTCCGCCGGCCAGGATTCCGTGTATTTTTGCCGCATAGATGGATAGTGTACACACAGCGGCTGTTTGCACTGTCGTGGAGTAGCTACGTGGTTACACCGGCTCTCAGCGCGCGCGGTATTTCTCATGCCCAAATTTTGTTTTTTTGATATTTTTGCCATATATTTGCATTTTTTATTACAAGTGCGGTTATATGGGGGTTTTTGATGATGCTCGATTTGAATTTCGTAATGATTTTCCTAAAAAAGTTCAAAAAAACGCTAAACGGAGCCCAAGTGTATAGCACCCTCATTTTCATAAATTTTCAACCGCTCTCAAAATGGCGTCGTGGTAACCGCGGGGTAGCTACGTGGTAGCTGCGTGTCTACACCGGTACTGTCTACTCAACATCCACCTTCTCTCCACCTAGTGGGCAATTACAGGGTAGCCATTGGGGTAGGTAAAGCAGAGTAGCCACATTACTGTATACCTATAACTGTGTACTTAGTAAGCCGTATCTTGCAGCTACTGCCTCGCAATTAGCCCAGTGTGTACTGTACAGTAGTGGTCGCGGTAGACTGGTGTAGGCTGCCGTATAGGATACCACGTGAGTAAGAATCCGGCCGTGTAGATAGGGGCGTAACAGGCGTCACTTGGCAAATTCCCGGTTTGAGGCAGATTTTCCCGGTTGGAGGTGGTTTGAGGCAGATTTACCCAGTTGGAGGTTGTTTTGAGGCAGATTTTCCCGGTTGGAGGTGGTTTGAGGCAGATTTTCCCGGTTGGAGGTGGTTTGAGGCAGATTTTCCCGGTTGGAGGTGGTTTGAGGCAGATTTTCCTGGTTGGAGGTGGTTTGAGGCAGATTTTCCTGGTTGGAGGTGAAAATTCCTGGTGAGCAGGCACAAAAGGGCTGATTTTGCATGATTTTAAAGCTTTCAAATGTGTCTGGGGACAACCTGCCCTGCCCCTTCCGCATGTTACACTACTGGGTATAGAGCAAAAATTTTCAATGGCTCATCCTGTGAGAGCTTGTGGGAAGTACACAGCCAATCCATCTTACTTACGTTTCTTGTATGGGCCCGGGATATATGCTTGCCCAATTCCATCTGTATAACTCTGTTGGGCACTCTATCCACTGTCTTTATGCCATAGATGATTGTAAATAGTTGGTGATAATCTGCCAAGATAAAGGCGTAAGAGCTTTGGTGATCCCAGGTCTTGCATCCATACAGAAGTTTGGTCTTCTCATCTTCTCTGTAGGACATGCTGCTTTGAAGATGTTAACTTTAAGCTCTCTTGGAATGCTAGGTGTCCTCCAGCATTGTCTAGTTTGTACGCTAGCCAACCATGTTAGTGATCTCTACCTCCGTATGTCATTTTCTGAAAAAGCTGTTGTTGACCTTAAATATTTGAAGTCATTAATGACAATTCAGAACTAGCTCTTCATTACAAGGCAAGGTTGATATTACTTCTGTTTTGCTAGATGTATCTTTTTTGCCAACAAAGTAAGTACTGCAGCTTCACAAAGGATTTCTAGTTGGTCTACAGCTATCTGGGTACAAGTCTCAATGAATACCTCATCAGCAAATTCAAGGCACTGTGGATTTTTTTTTGTGGGAGTTACAAATCCAGACTCTTCGATGGGCGGCACAGCATAAAAGTCCAAGACTACATGAAAATGAATATCATTTAACAGGCAACAGAGTCAAAGGCTTTCTTGAACTCCACAAAGGTAGTAAATAGCAGTGTTGTTGTGATGTTGCACCTTCCTAGAACATTTAAGAATCTGGATTTGGTCAATACAACCATGTATTTTCCTAAAGCCTGGTTGTTTTTTTTTCTAAGGAGGGGGATGTCAAGCAGCACTCTGCTGTGATGCCTATAGAATAGAGGTGGTCATTAGAACCCAAAGATCCTTAACGACAATGCTATTTTATGGGACTTTTGAATGCCAACCCAGTTGATTCGAATAGGATACCAAACCTGGCAGAGACGGACATTCTACTTGCTATGGACCACGGCCCTTTCATGCTTGAGAAAATGAAGCAGCAATCAATAACATGAAGAGTAGGAAAGCTACTGGTATGGATAATTCCGTCTCTGCAGATTTCAAATTGTCTTAAAGAGATATTTGGTTCTAAATGCACCAAATCTATTCTATAGGCCATCACAGCAGAGTGCGCTTGACATCCCCCTCCTTAGAAAAAAAAAAACACAAGCAGGCTTAGGAAAATACATGGTTGTATGACAAATCCAGATTCTTAAATGGTGCTACTGGTCTGGATAATTCCGTCTCTGCAGATTTCAAATATGGTGGGACCTTTAAACCATTTACACTAAAGTCATAAAATAATACAACCAATGAAGTGGCATCAAGTCAGTGGAAAATCACCTGATTATACAATCTGTGTGCTATATGTCTGGACTATTGAAGGAATGTACTCTTAGCTGGTTTTTTGTCTCGCCTGAACTTTGTCGGCAGAGACTTATAATCACTTTTCTGTCTGTCTGTGCTTCTGGTCTGTCCTGTCTGTCTGTTCCTGTCTGTCTTTCCGTTCCGTCCGTCCGTCCTTCCTTCCGTCCGTC
Organism: Ophioderma brevispina; assembly: GCA_023653785.1. Taxonomy (NCBI): domain Eukaryota; kingdom Metazoa; phylum Echinodermata; class Ophiuroidea; order Amphilepidida; family Ophiodermatidae; genus Ophioderma; species Ophioderma brevispina. The sequence continues at coordinate 41,969 of JAMKCH010028707.1, read as the reverse complement.
CGTCTGTCTGTCTGTAGGTCTGTCTGTCCCTGTATGCTGTCGGTCCTGCCTGACTTCTCCGTGTTCCCGGGCTTGTGTACATTATCTGGAGTTCCCGTAAGGCTATGGGGATGATGTAACTTGGTGGAAAGAACAGGTCCACGAGTTCTCTCAACCTGATTAGATATTTGGGCGTAAAATATGATGCTAATTAATTACTCATTTGCATAAAACGAAAATTTTCCCGCAAGGCTTGGTACACAAGTTTTCTGGGAGTTTCCGTAAGCTTATGATGATGTAACTTGGGTGTAAGGGAGCGTGCTGAGAGTTCTCGAACTGAATTAAAGGATTTCGGGGGTTTTCGGGCAAATTAAGTATGCAAATGAGCTAAATAATATGCAAAAAACGCGTATTGCTATAATTTTGAAACGGTAACATTGGATAAGGAAAATTCTTCACTGCATGAAAGCCTATCATGGTGCGCATCCTTTTTTTCCAATTTGAGCGTGTATGAACAAGCGTTAGGTAGGCAAAATGAAGATAATTAAATATGGTAATTACCTGTCATTCTCTGAAACATTACATCGGATATAGGAAAAAATTCCTTCGAGCTGCATGAAAGAAGACTATGCCATGCACCTTTTGGGTGAATCCAAAGAATACAATTGGGGTCAAAGTGATTGTGGGCGATTAAGGGCATTTTTGATAAAATTGATCTACTTACATATGCATCATTGCTGTATCACTGAAGTTGTACATTGGATATGCAAAATTCCTTTGCTTAATGAGACTTCTATGCGACATCTTTTGTATGCTCCACAATTGTGGTCAAAGTGCAAGTGGATCAATTAAAGGGGCATGGTGATGCAATTGATCTAATTAATATGGTAATTGCTGTAGCGCTTAAATGGTACATGGGATATGCAGGAATTCCTTCGCTACATGAGACACTATATGGTAATCTTTGTGTGAATAATAATTGTGGTCAAAATGGCATGTGGGCACTTAAAGGGGGCATTTGTTGTTATTTTAAAAAGTGCAACTATGCTAAATGCTTGTCCATTTCACAAAGTTTTCTCGGTTGTTCAATGGTCAGTGTGAAATACTACACTTCAAAACGATTTGATTAAGGAGTTTGTTTACCTTACAATAAATTAGGTCCGCATGTGTGTATTTGGCAGTATATGGGCTGTGTGTGATTGTGGTGTACAAAAAACAGGTGTTACAAAAAACAAGAAGACTTATCAAAAAAGGGGGAGTACACCACAACAAAGGTATAAACATCAATATATATAGCTAGTCCGTGCCCATGTTTTCAGTGAAATGGTTTTTCTACTTCTGGTCAGTCTTATGGGTTGCCAGCCTGTTACATTCTTGGAACAGTTGGAAAATTACGCAAAATGTGCATCACAGCTTCTGGACCCCGTTGGCGACTCAAATTTAAAAATGTGGTCACATGATTTTTTCAAAAATAGTGTTGCCAATAATTGAAATCAAAATTTTCATATTTTTTAAATTTAGTGAATTTTAAGGGATTTTTGCATGACTTTAATGATTAATATATCTACAATGGAAAATGTTGTGGCCCTGGGGGTGGTGTCAAATGAAAGAGCAGGAAATAAAGAATACTATAAATGCAAACCCGGGGTGCTACTCCTAACCATCTCTTGGTTATGATTATGTTGGGGACATTTCACGATTAATAGATCCACAAACCGGAAGATGTTGTGACCTCTATGGTGGAATCAAATGAAAGAGTGAGAAGTATAGAATACTATAAATGCAAACCCGGGGTGCTACTCCTAAACATCTCTGACTTGTGCTCATGTGGGGACTTTTCAGATAATATATCTCCACGAGGGAACCTGTTGGGACACCTAGGGGGTGTCAAATGGAAAAAGAGTGACAGGTATAGAATACTATCAAAATGCAAACCCGGGGTGCTACTCCTAAACATCTTAATTATGCTCTTGTTGAGGACTTCTCATGATTAATATCTCCACAATGAAAATGTTGTGACCCCTGGGGTGGTGTCAAATGAAAGAGCAGGAAATAAAGAATACTATAAATGCAAACCCGGGGTGCTACTCCTAAACATCTCTGACTTATGCTCTTGGGGGGGGGATGTTCAACTGGCAAGATGAATATCTCCACGATGGAAAATGTTGTGACCCCTGGGGTGGTGTCAAATGAAAGCGGAGAGGTATAAATACTATCAAAATGCAAACCCGGGGTGCTACTCCTAAACATTAATTATGATATGCTTGCGGCTTCGACATGATTAATCATCCTCCACAATGAAAATGTTGTGACCCCTGGGGTGGTGTCAAATGAAAGAGCAGGAAATAAAGAATACTATAAATGCAAACCCGGGGTGCTACTCCTAAACATCTCTGACTTTGTCTTGGGGGGGGATTTAAACTTTCACGAGAATCTCACGATAGTAAAATGTTGTGACCCCTGGGGTGGTGTCAAATGAAATAGTGGGAAGAGTAAAACTAGTTAAGAATGGAGAGTTTTCTGGTTGCAACAACTTTTTTGGGGACAAAATGGACCTCGCAAGTTGCACTTGGTGTGCTGACTTTTTTCTTACAATTAGCGCGAAAGCAGGGAGACTTGTGGTTTCGAGAACCGCCTTGTAATAAAAATACCTAATGAAATGCAATGTTTACAGAACCGGGATGCAAAACTGATCTTTGGTGCTCAAAGCATGGCCAGCACAGCCACTACTTACTAAAAAAACTTCACTGGCTTCCTGTGAACAAGAGGATTCTACAAATGCTTAAATGGATATGGGCCAAATTACCTTGCTTCATATTTTCTCTGTATAAACAACGTCCCTACAAGATTGCACTCTGCTAGGATACACAACATCTCTCTTCAAAATTTTAAGTCACAAGGTCTGAAATCTGATTTCAACGCAGTTGTTACTCTTATGACTACCCACACTTAAAACTCACTTACCATCTGAACTCTGTCAGGCTACATCACTATTTAGCTTCAAGGAAGGACCTTCATCCTATCTGTTCCAAAATTAATCTGGTGCTTGTTTTTCAGTTTGCTGTATTGTCGTGATTTTTTGGATTCATTGCACCACATATACCCGATTCCAAAGCAACTTCCAAACTTTTTGACCCATGTACACATTGAAATGATATTTTCACATTTTTGCAGGTTTACCCCGTAACTCTGAAACTATAAGCCACAGATAATGTAAAAGTTCCTTCTTGAAGCAACAGCGTTGTGTGTTTTCAAAATAATTGAGAGATTCTAAAAATTATGATCCTATGTATCATTGAAATCCAAGCTGGGGCTATAAATGGGATTTGGCAAGTGTTTCCATCAATTTTTTGGATTATCAATGGCTAAAGTACTGGCGATTTAATATTCACAATTTATCCGGAAGTGCACAACTATTCACTACAGCCCTGCTAATGTACCACGGGACCTTGGGCTCCTTCTTAGGCATTGGCCAGATTCTCTGAAGTCTAAAGTGTGTATTTAGTTTGCTATGCATTGACAAATCAGTGTATGTTGTGTTTGGTTTGATGACGAATAAGACACAAGCCGAGCAGGTGTGTCACCCATACAAGTCAAACCAACTGACACAAGCGCATTGAGTATCAAGGGAGAGCGTGGCCTACGGTTAGGTATCGCCTTTCGTGCATGAGGTCCCCGGTTCGAGTTCCCCCCCAGTGGGGTCACATTGCTGGGATTTATTTGAGTATAAATTTAGGGATTTGGGATTTGTATAAGAACTATTGATTAAAACCAAATTCTGCTCTCCCAGTGGTTCTTTGGACTATGGGTCAAACGTACCATGAGATACCAGTCCTTGGAGAGAAGAATCATGCTCTATATTGTAACACAGGACCAGTTTTGATAAGAGTAGGTGGAAACCCCCTGGCTGTCCCAAATAATCCCTGGATCCCTAGGGATCTTGGACAGCAGGGTTGAACCACTGCATGATTTAGACCAGGCTTAAACTAAGACAAAAAATTTAAAAGTAGAGAAACTAAGCACTGTGCAGAAAATTAATCTAATTCATAAATTAAGTTATTAAAACATTTTTACATTAGGAATGACATACATTGCACTAATGTCTTGAGTATAGGCATGGACACCCGCCGCCGGTAAAATGAAACATGTCAGCGACTTATTCAAAGACACGTACTAGCATATGCTAATTATCATTCCAGGAATGTATTGGACAGAATCAATTCACAGTTATCGACCAATCAGATGTTCTGTCTCATACTAAACGTTTATGAATTTAAAGTAAACGGAAGAGAGGCAAACGCTAAGAACTTTAAAAGCTTCCTACAAAATCACTCCAAACCCTGATGAACATGACATATTTCCAGTAAAGGGTCCGAGCAGCTGGGACAATTGACAGGTTAGATTATGACCAGCGCTGTAGTAAAGTTGAACATCTTCAATTAATATAATCATTTTGGCGTATTTTGAACAAGCAATGACTTAACAACAGGTGTCAACAGCCTTTATTTTAAAGTACTAACAGGAATGCTACTTGAAGACAATTAAGAAGCTATCATTAAAACACTTAAGTTACATGAGACCTGTCGAGCTTAATGCGTCCACAGTATTATGCACAAGTGCTAACGTAGGTATCTGAACAACTCTTTCATGTTGTAGCTGAAAGCCCAGTTAAATCAACTAAAAAAACAACTACAGGAAAAGTAAGTAGTTAGCTGTGAGAAAGGCTGCAGTCTTGTCTGCAACAGTGGTGCAAAATACATATTTTTATCTGCAAGCGGAAAGTTCATAGAAAAATTTCTTACTGCTTAGCAATTCTTAGGCAAACAAATGCCCATTGTTGTCCTTATCAGCATAATCTGCAAAATTGGATGATAGTTTTCAACCTCGCAGTTCAACTGAGTAATGCGCTACATAGCATAATGGAATGACATCATCAGTTACATGCTTAGCTACGATTCGTACTAGTTATTCACACAAACAAATGCAAAAAGCTGGCCACTTGGCAGTGCAGATTAGATAAGAATACACGGATCCAGATATATCCAGAAATATGGATGACAAGCTATGATCCACAAATCTCATGTAGAATAGATTTTCACACTATCTTTTGATAGAAATACACAACCAAATTTCTTCATGGAGTACCTGTGAAGTACCTGTTAATAGCCGTGGAGTACCCCACATGCCTGGGTACCCACATGCCGGCTGCAAAAGTGCTGATGCTTGCCTGTAGGGCATTAGACCCCCAGGGTTTTTTATTCCAAGGAAGAGTTGTGGCTAAATGTTCACAGCAGCTTTAAATGCATGCATGCCTATTATTGCTGGTCAGTTAGTGATTGCTGGTCATCTAGTGATCTGAAAGGGTTTGCTTGCTAACAATGTGCTCTGACATTTTCCTCTCAGGAGCTCAGAGACTGTTAGGGTTTTTTTATTTATGGTAGCTTGTGAAACTGTTGAAACATTAGCTAAAATAGCAAATAACATCATGTAGAAAATGGCTACATTTCATGATTGATAAAACAAAATCAGGTCAAAAGTGGACCTTGCCTTCCTATATTGCCCTTGTCATATTTGACAAAGGATATTTTACATGTTGTTGACTATCGTATCATACACGTGTAACCTTTCAAGGTCATGTAGCTTGTGGTAAAATACGTTTTCCAACCTGCAAAATATTAATTTGCAGTTGAAAATCAAACTGTAAATGGAAGATTTCAAGCTTACAAGCATGGATAGGCCAGCCGAAAAAACATCTCAATGAGATGTAACAATATCGTTAAAAGTGCCAAATGCAATTAAAAATGAGCCAGCTTTCCAAGAGCCTCTTGGGAGGTTGTGATGAAATAGCAAGTCGTATATAATTCTCTTTCTTGGATATCTTAAAACTTTTTCCAGCATTGCAAGTGTTTGTAGTTGTTGTTTTACCACTGTAGAAACAATGCAAAGTACTCGCCTGTCTACCAAGTATGTAAAATTTTCATCTTAATAATCTGAGCCTCATCATTTATTCATATGGGTTTACACCAGAGGGTGGTTTGAATCAAACCCATAAGACAGTCCAATGTGCCGTTCTGTACTAAACGCATGTCAGTATTAGGGATAAAAAGTGTTCCAAATGTTAAAAGAACCACAGGAACATTTCATAATCATTGCTAAAATTCCCTAAACGGTTTGTGGGCAAAATGGTAAAAAAAACGGGTTTTTCTGTGTTGAGTATAGGATTTTTGTGAGATTCACATGACCCTATCACAAACGAACTTCTTTACAACACCATCGGATTATATTGCTTAATATAATTAAACCTTGGTGGGTCACCTGTATAGCGCTATACCAAAGAACAGGAAGCTTGCACCTGAGTCAAAAATATCCAATTAAATTTCATTTCCCATTTGTCATAATTAATTTCATAGAACTTCCTTACATTTGTGTGCGATAGATCAAAGTCTATATTAGCGAAAATGTCGGTGGTTTAGTTTTGACATCGTCTTTAATGCTCTTGACATTGTGATATGCACAAAGCAAAAACCCACTTCTTTCCAAAACATTTTCCATCCATTAATCGTTCCATTATACCGTTTTGCCTGTTTCCATCGTCGTGTTTACATTCAATCACATGGTGACTATCGCAACGTGTCACGGCGCATCGGATTTCCACTGATTGTACATGCACGACCCCGTGCAGTAATTGGTTGGAATAGATCACACGACTGCATGGTGCAGGGTGGGTCCAAAATGATTGAGCTGGGGTGAATTAAACAAGAATTGCTGTTTTTTTTTCACTTCAGGCTGTTTTGGGGTGGCAATCCCTCATATGTTGGGTAACTGATCGTTCAAGCTTTTTTTAAAACTGGTCACAATTTGGATTAATCTATTTTTTAACATCACAAAAGCATAACAAAATTATAATCGAACGTATCAAAACTAAGCGTATTCAAGGATATTATTATCCTCATTATGCTAAACTTAGCAAATTCATGTTTAAGCTTCAAAGTTTGAGTGCAAAATACATTACCTATCAGTGTTACAAGTGACAAAACCATAAGTGTATTGAAATGGGGAAATAACCCCAACAATTAGACTCAAATCAAATGGGATTTGCTCTTGAATTGCTAATGTGCAGTTACATTCAAATATGTAAACATACTTTGAATAAATGTTTAATAAAACACCTGAAATTGCGGGCACTATAGCATAAAAGTTTTTTTTCTGAGACACTCTCTGATAGTAGTCGCCTCATATACGTAATTGGTTGATGATAGGTTTGTTCGCAACAGCAGCCAACCGTGCGCACTATCAATTAGCTTCCTGTGTGGCTCAAGCATGATGTAATTCTAGTGAAAGAGGGTCCTCACCTTTTGTAAAATGCATGGACCAAGGCTGATTAACATAGATAATGTGGCAACTATTTACAAACACAGGTTCGTACCTGGTGTAGCTGATACACTGGAGGTAATAGAACATGAAACTACTGCATTATTCAAGAGCCTATTACTGGTTAAGCATGAATTTTTTAAAAGCATGGGTACTATATACAAGTGCCGCACGCATACCACCGGGCAACATGGTGTTGTTTGCCCAGCGCTAACAGCACATGTCACAACGTCTATAGAGGGTGTGCAACATGTGTTGGAAAAAGGTATCTATACTCTCCGTCATAACTCCTTTTCTCTGCATCAAGACTATACCAGCATTCCCATTCCCGGCAGACAGAACCATGACAACGCGTGAAGGAAATACATAGTCTGCACATTACACGCAACACCTCCCGCGCGTGTATGTAGACACCTATTTCAGAAAAGGATTGTGACAAAGAGATTATAGTATAGTGGCCACATATGGACACCTCAGTGACACAGCTGAGTGACCCCCCCCCCATGCAAAGTTGTCTCTTGTTTTTACGAACAGTTTTAAAAAAGCCTTGGTGACAGGAATTATACAAATGATGTAAATAAGGGACATGCAAGCTCTATAGGCCATTTCTATACCTCTGTGCCAGTGATGTCATAACCTGACCATTAGTCGCATGTGTAAATGCTGTCTCTTTGAGCCAGTGCTACGGTTTACAAGGTGCAAATCTAGCACCAGCACAGACATCACTTCAACGGAGGTTGGGAAATGGAGTCATGTTACCACCCTTAAAATCATAAAAATTCTTTGGAGAATCTTCCCCGTATTGGCCTGCAAGATCAGGGAGTAGGAAGACAATTAAAGGTGGGTGTTTCCAATTTAGTTGTGTACTTGTTCTCCACTTGATAGAGAGCCCTGGCACCTGCATACCCTTACCATCAGTACGGGAACAAACCTGCGGTTTTGATAATAGAGCGATAATGCACTTTGCAAGGCCTTATTCACTACTGGTGCTAATATTGATCTTAACCATTAAAATGCGTTGTTTGTTCATATCTTTGGGCAAAGCTTGGATGTGCAAAGACTCAAATTTCAGGGACATAATGAGAAAAATACAGCCTTTCATTCATCTGATAGCAAAATTTAAACTACCCGAAAAATAACGGGAAAATCGGGGGGTCCTAGATGCTATCGGAACAAGCACCGTTTATGCACTAAATATGCCAAAGTACGAAAATCATTTTGGTTTCTGTAGAAACATATTGGAATATCGCCAAGGGTGATTCATTTTCTCTTTTAACACCAGACACTGACCAGTACTAAAATTTGGCAGAGAAAAAGAAAAAGTTATTTAGTGAAAACTGACACTGCTCACAACTGACAGATTTTGATACAGTTAGTTTTTTTAGCCAGTGGCAATCCTTATTTAGGGTGCTTTTTGTAAATCCATGTTTCACGCCATCATATCCACCGTGAATACAAGTGCCCCCCACCCCCAGTTTTGAATTAAAGTTTGGAATTTGTGTTCTGCCTCTCAACGCTAGTACTCAATTGAGGCCAAACCTTGATCAAACAACCTGAACTGCCCCAGGCTCATATGGACAGAAATTGTTGTCAAGGTTTGTGAGTGGGATTAAGGGACAGTATTTGAATTTCAAAATTCCATGTTAAAAATGTTATTTTTAGTAGAGATTTGATCATTTTGTAAGCTCAGAGTACATTTGACCCAAAAATAATATTAATAATAATTGTAAAATGTCACTCTTTCACTCTTGTATTCAGTTTTGTGTCGCCTGCCCTTAATTCAGGAAGACACATGGGATCACTTTGTCCACTGTAGTCTGTGACTGTCATGTGCGGTTGATTTCCTGTGTTGTGAGAAAGGGTTACCATTTGCCTGTAAATATCCTCATACTTTCGCTGGATTTAAACCAACCTTGGGTAACAGGTCAATGGGCATCCCCCATTTTATGAGGTCAAGGTCACAGCCAAGGTCAAGTCATGGTGAGGTTCAAGTTTTGTAAATAGGCTGAATGTACACTTGACCTCATTTGACAGTTGAAGTTCAATTGGAACCAAGCTTAATCATCGGTGCCACATGGGAATCCCTCATTTGTTGATGAGGTTAAAGGTCACTACCAAGGTCAAGTCATGTGAAGTCAGTGTAAATTGCTGAAAATTTAAAATTGACCCTCAATTTGAAAAGTGGAAGTTCCCTTGAACCAAACTTGGTTTCTGGAGTTTCACAAATCCACCCCTCATGTTGTTGTGTGGTCCAGGTCCCATCTCAAGGTCAAGGTGTGTTAGCCTATCATTCACTAACCGCGACGGCAGCGACACAAGTGGTCCGCTGACCGATGTAATTTTTTTAGAGTCAAATTCTGTTTTTTTTTTTTAATTTGGCGAGTAAGTACTAGTATGTGCAAAGTACAATGAAGTATAGCACCATTGCAATGCACTGTGGGATTGGATTCAAGCCTCCTCTGTGACCCACACAAGTTATTGTTGATTTACCTGGACAAACAGAGTGGGAAAAATAATCAAGTTATCACCTCTTAATATAAAGTTAAAAAGATTTGAGCCCATTTCTAGTGTTTTGGTTACATATTATTTATACTCTCTCTGATATTTTCTTAATGATATGGGGCACCATCTAGAATGACCCTCAATTAGCTAAGATTACCAAACATTTAGAAGCCTACTTAACTTTTTAATTTTTATCATATTGCTCAATGTGATTACCATTGCATAAGTCCATTATACTTGACTGCTGTGTGTTTGCCCAATACTTGACTCCTAAGCTTATGTCCATTATATGAGGTCACTTTTTGTGATAAAGTTAGGCATAGGTGGAAATCCACGGAATAATAGAGAGGATATCAAAACATTTTCACCCAGGGGGTGGGGTGGCCAATATAACCACTCTCTCCCAGATTTTCCAAGTTGGTGCAGAATTAATAATGACATTTCTGTCTATAAATAGGTAAGCACCTATTGAATATGTTTTCTGTTAAAAGATATTTCTTTCCACTTGCAAATATATGTGTACCATCTATATATTAATAGGATAGGTCTCTCCCCTAGACTATCATTTGCGAGCAAATAGAAGAAATTTCATATTTTCTTAAATGGGCCAGTGCCGCTTTAATAAAGAAAACAAGGGGTAGGGTAAAATGTGTTTGGGTGTGTCAGGAACAAATTTGGTCATGCATGTGTATACTGTCATACTTGAGTAACCTCCAGAGGAAATACTTATCGAAGTATTTAATATTTAATTTATACAAAATATAGAAGGTGTTGCTCTCATTATTGAGTTCCTCAAGCTCCTATGAGATTTTGGCCGAAATTATGCTCCAGGACCATATGGTCCAGGCCGATATGGTCCTGGAGCATAAATAATCTGTAAAAATATTCTAAGTCAAATATGAAGCAGCGTATAATAATAGGCAACAGCGCTTGTGTAAAAGGCGCTATAACGTAAATTTCATTATTCTTACATTATTATATTATATTATGCTCATGCCCCCCAAAAAATCCACAAGGGGAAATAGGTCCACTTTTTGCTGAAATTTTTTATCAAGTCCCAAAATTTAGAGCAATTTTGACAAGAAAGTCCACTTTCATGATTACATGTTCACAGAGGACTTTTTTAAGGGTGTTAGGTCCACTTTTCAGCCAAAAGTCCACTTTTTTCAAAACAATCCACTTTTTCGAAGTCCCGCAGGGTTGGCGACCCCCCCAAATAAATCCTGGCTTACGGCCCTGATTATGCTCCAGGAGTATATTTGAATAGTCCTATCATAAATAATCTGGAAAAATATTAAAGATCATATGCTCTAGGAGCATATTTGAATATGCTCCTGGAGCATATTTGAATACACAAATGGTCCAGGAGCTTATGGCATATATGGTCCTGGAGCAGTGGAGAAATATCCTAAGTTAAATGCTGCTCCAGGACCATAATTTTGGGCCAAAATCTCTTGGAAGCATTCCTGAAAGAATTACCTATAGTATGAGAGATAAATTAGGTAACTGCTTGGAAACATCTGTTATATTGTATAGCTCACTCATCTTATGAGTTTGCTTATAAATGTCACAACTTTCTGCGTGTTTCTACTGAGCAGTGATTTGCGGTAAACACCGCAAATAGCGCTCATGCCGGGTGACGACTCCCAGTAGAAACATGACGGGTCACGAAATGTTTACCACATTTGCCGCTCTCCGTGATCCACCTAAATAGATAAATGACGTCTCAAAATACCGGACCACGACTCCAGTAGAAACATGCCGTGCACGAATTGGCCGCAAACACCGGAAATTGAGAGCTGATGGGTCACGGTTGCTCCCGCGGAAGAAGTGAAGTGGTTATCTGCATGCTCAATAAATAGCATGTTTCAACAGTTAGAATTTTAATATATTTTGCTTTCTTCACATGCTTTTAAGCCTTTGGTTAATTTTGTTTAGGTATTCTAAAAAGGTTTGGTTGAGAATATAACTTTGATATGAGTTTAACTAGCATGGTTATGCTAGTATTATATAGCTACATGCGACCTTTCGGGATAACCACTTAACACTCACATGACGAATGTTCTGAATCGAATATACCTCGAAAATTTGATCCAAATCAAAACTAGTTTGAAATCTATTTAAACCATGGCTGTCAATAGGCCTAATTGTTAAAGAAGTCAATCGGATGATACAGGCACTCATCGGACAGTGGAAAGAAATTTACTTATAAAGAAGAAATTGGACGGCACCTGGGGAGGAAAAAAGGAAAAAGTAAAGTCCATACAGCGATGGTTCTTCGTTCTGTATTTGGTGTCATCTTGGTTTGTCTATATAGTACGCACGGCCGATCAACCCACAATTCATTGCACGTGACCTGAAGCATCCTGACGTCACCTGATAAAATACCGCTCACGGACGAAAATACCGCACATACGGCTTTTTACCCTCAGTAGAAACATAAAGTGTTACTGTAAAATGGCCATGAAAATTCGGAAAATAGCGGGCAATAAATACCGGGTGATGCCTTATACTCAGTAGGAACACGCAGATTGGGACCATTTGTAATGTATTTAACTAGTCTTCACTCAATCTTGAAAATTATCCCTTTATCATTTTGTTACCATTCAAAATGCACACACATACACATACACACACCCTCACCTGCCTGTGCACACACACACACACACACACACACACACACCTGGTTTTTACTTCCGAGGATATCAAAAGAACTGCCTATTCTTGTGACAAAATGTCCTTGGAAAATGTCCAAGGACTACCTTCCAAGGACCACTGTACAAAACAATTTCTATTGTGTGGGTCCTCTGTCACAATGCAAAGCCTGGTCTCACACACGCGCACCCTCACACACACACAAACACACACACACACATTTGTATGGTATATACTTCTGAGTACATCAAAAGAACCACCTGTTTTTCACAGCTGTTTGACCCCATGAAAATTGACTTTATTCTTAGAACAAATTTAAGCAGTGGTGACACAATTTTGACAATTGATATAAGTAGGGACATGCAAGAGTTAATATCTCTGCAAAAATCAGAAAATCTTTTGTGGGAATCTTGCCATGTAGGCCTGCAAAGGTCATGATTTGTATGTTATAGCGCCCTCTAATATCTGATGCCCATACTCTATTGAAAGACGTATAAAACTAGCTTTTTAAGAAATATCATATTTGCCTGCGATGAAATTTTTGTAAAACTTACACAGGATGTAGTTAGAGGTATAAATAATCCGAATCAGTTGTCAAAAGTGTTTTGCGGTTGATATATTTCATTTCATTCTGGTTTTGTCAGAAACTTTCAAACACTGTGTGTTTAAAAAACAGGATAAACTGCATTGACAAACATTTCCAGCCGAAGATCGTAGTTCGGGAAAATTTCTTTTGTGTTAGACCTTGGAATTATATCTCATTACACAGTACACACACACATATCCAGGCATGCATACACCATACTCCCAATCTTGAGTGTATAGAAACATCAGAAATCCATTAAGTTATTGCTAGGTTCGGTAAAGATAGGGTATGGCCAAAACATTTTTTTCGTTCACTTAAAAGTGGACATCGATATTAAAGTATTTCTCGGTCAATGTTTCTAACTCACTCCACAAAAGTATCAGTCTAAAAGATGTTGACTACCAGTCCCTCAGAAACTATTGAAACTTGGAGTTGCAGAAGTTTTCCCAACAAATTCAGTCAAATGAATCACACACATCTAAGACCTTAAAAGGTAGACATGAGGCATAACTCCTGAAATGCTAACCAGATTTAAGGTGCCCAAAAGTATCAGATGAGTATACGTTTGTTCATTATCATAGTTTTGGCCGGGAGTTTTGGGCACCACCATATTTGGTTTGCATATCATTAGATTTGTAACGCCCTTATGCATATTTATGAAGGCATTGTTCCAAGTAGTTGTGGTTTTTACATTTATAAGTGAAAATAACAACAAGCACTCTGTAATTCCACATACTGTCACTGGGGGAGTTTCCGTACCTGACCCATCTAACACATTTTTTCTGGCACACATGAATTCGGAAACTTAACGGTATAAACATTGCTTAATTCTGTGAAGGGTTTCACAATGCTAAGTGGTGTTACCACAACGTGTTCTATGGGTTATGGAAACTCCCCTGTCACTGGTTCAAATCCCTCTTTTCTAAGGGAGATTGATTGGATTCATCAAAAGATTTTTATGCATTCCGAATGTAGCTCTTGTGAGGGGTCATTTTTGGAAATGCCAACTTGTTGACATCATGATGCGATATGACAATGCCGTTTTTTTTTATGTGTATGGACTTACACAACACAGTGACAATGTGCATTGCAGTTGATGTCTCTACGGTACAGCGTACCACTGGGGAGATATAATTATCTTACATATTTGTCTTTAACAGAAACTCGGACATGCACATTTTTCATTTCTTCTTCGTTTTTCTTTCTCCTTTTTTATTTCTATGATCACATAATGTTATTACAATTTTGGTAGTGCAAGTTGAACTACGCAGGGGAAACAACTACAAAAAACCTGAGCCTAACCAATCACCTTGCCGCTTGTATAAATGGGGTTGTTTGCAAAGGGGATGGAACTTTTGTGTAAGGTCTATTTTAACTTTATTTCTTACTCAATAATTCTGATGTAATATTAATGAGACCCCATTAGTATACTTTTTGGTCCCTATTTACAACAAAATGTTGACAGTTTTTTGTCTCAACCTGAAACAAATGTTCGTGTTATTTGTCAAAAATCAGGAAATATCCAGAAAAGTAACCAAAATTTTACTTTAAAAAAAAAACGAACTTTAGAGAAAGTAAGCTCCAAGATACCTAAAGAACATCACCGGATAAGGAAAGATGGGCGCCCTCTATAGTTTTCATGAGAACAGATGAATTTGAAACATTCTGCATTATAAAATGAAATGCTCAAAGCTCACCTTTGCTGGTTTTCAAAAAATACCATCTATTCTTATGTACCGAAATTTCCCCCCCCCCAGTTTTTTTTAAAATTTGTAAAATTATAATGCAGGCGTCAATGGATCGTAATCCAAATTTCCATATGAATCTTTCCATTTTTTGCAGGCAGCAAATGTCCTGATCATAGGCAAAATGTCCCAGTTGCTGAGCAAAAGGGCTAATGTCTTTTCCTTCCCGATTTATCCTCAAATTTTTCAGAGGAGGAACTCTGCCCCACCCCCCGCTGGCTATGCCACTGACTTGGGTTTTCCTCCCAAGTAAAGTTGTGTTGGCCTTGATAGCAATACCTTGACTTCCATGTTAGTAGAAGACTAGCCTGTAGATCCTGTGACCAAACTCTGGAGACAAAGATTTGAAGGCGTCTTGGGGTTCCCTGATCGATGTCGAAGGTTTTTGACTTGGGCTTGCCGCTTCAATGTTCCGGCATTTTGGGGAAGGGGCAAACAAAGTTACACGGGGGTAAAAATTTGAGAGAAACTGTCGCAATTGAATTAATATGCATGTCAAATTACTCGCCTTATCCTACAGAATCTAAAAATGTATAGTTTGTTATAGATCCGACTTCAAATGAGGACGCTATGGCCAAAAATGACCAAAGGTCAATGCACTTTCAGTCAAGGTCAAATTGTTAATATAAACCGATTTTAAAGATGTAAGTGTCTAATTATATGTTTTCGTGCATGACAAATTCAATTTTGCAACTTTTAATAGTTCAAATGTTAGTCTTGACCTTGAAATGCAAAATGACGGCTATTTCAGGTTTCAAGGTCAAGACTAACATTTGGGACACAATGACATGTGTCAGACTCGGACAAAAAGTGATTTGCTGAATTCCATTTAATTCAGAAGTGTCTTGGTGGAAACTTTGCTTGTGATCGACAAGTCTGTACTCTTCAGACTTTGAATAGCAGTCAATTTAAACGGTCTTGATGTTTTTTAGTTGTAAATTGGAATGAAATCATGTATTTTTTATGCATTCAAATAACCAGGCCATCTGTAGTGGTTAAAATAAGAGCACCCAGTGTAACAACAATCAGGGCTAGCACTTTTGGCCCCATATCGATATGTTGTGTGTGGCCTTTGTTATATCGCTGTCCTTGCAGGCATCAGGGTAGTCAAAATTCAGTTTTGTCATATGTGCTTTGGGATTTCTTCTGTTATTTTAATTGAGACATATATTCTATATGAGACTAATTAAAGGATAAAAAATGTGAAATTCTTTGGTTCATAAAATGATTGAACAAACTTCCATGTTTCACACACATGTTCACATAATACATCCACATTCTTGAATTTTCTCCTGTGGCTTTTTCTTGTCATAATTATTGTTACCTTTTTATCTTACAGTTGTAGTGGATCATTTTCTGGGGAGTTTTGTGAGATTGGTTCGCCCAACACTCCAGGAAAGAGGGGTTCGGCATCAGGTAGGATGAAATGATACTGCCATTTCTAGGTCGTCCAATGAAATTGGAAAGACCTTATGGCAGCATGATTTGTGTGAGTGTCTGTGTGTGTGTGCATGTGTGTGTGCGTGCATGTGTGTGTGCGTGCATGTGTGTGTGCGTGCATGTGTGTGTGTACTTGTGTATGTGTGTGTGTGTGTGTGTGTTTGTGTAAAACTTCTATAGCTTTTTAGTGCAGTGATGCTTCAAGTTCATACTTTGTATGCTTATACATAGACAAGGGGTCTTATGTGGGGGTAACAGATGAGGGGTCAAAGGTCATTCAGAGGTTACTTGGGGTCATATCTGGTACATGGGATATATTTTTGGTTAAAATGCTATCTAGCTTTTTAGTGCATTGATGGATCATGTTCATACCGAGGATGCTTATACATTGAGACAAGGGGTCTTATACACCTATCAGTTGTAAGACGCACCCCACGACCCCCGGGAATGGTGCATCACTTGTCAAATGTGAGTCGGATTTTTATATACCATGACACACCTGTGTGTCTCAACTATGACGGACCTTTACTTACAATGACTGTGTCTGGAAAAAAATATGTGACACACCAGTTCTAGATTTTGACGAACTGTGACTGTCTCTCTGACGCATCTCCGTCATAGTAAAATCATCATTGAATGGAATTGGATTGCAGTGTTTTATTAAAGGGCATTTCGTGATCCACAACCTCATTCCCCTGACTTACCTCAAAAGAGTTGAGATTTTTATATCATCTGAACCATTAGCCTTAGTAATCCATGTGTACCAAATCTTACGTGCGAATTCGGTCGAATCTGTAAAAAAAATTGCAATTTTGTATTTCTGTCCGTAAACGGACAGAAATTACAGCACAGTAGCCTATGGGACCGTGGGAAACAAGCATCACATAAAAACGCAAGATCGGGATCGACTAAAATTTTGTGAATAAGCTTTTCTCAAGGATATCTAGTGAACCATGAATAAAACAGAAGGTGCTGGAATCACGAAATGCACCTTTAAAGAAGAACAATACATATTTTCCAGATCCTTGTTCAGAAAACTCTACGACCATTATTTTGAAGACAATTTAGCTGCATATCTATCTAGTTTTTTTATACATTCCACTTTGACTTTCTGTGATCTAGAATCCAAGGTAGCATCGAAGTACATTCACTCTACTCTCTATAAACACCGAAGCATCCACAACTCTCTACAAATCTGATGTCTCCGCATTTCGATCATACATTTATTATTACATAGCAGTTAATTTTATGAGTTCCTCCAGAGATATTAAAAGCCATGTGCAAATCATGACAATTTACAATTGCACAGGAGGTCTTATAAGTCCAACTTTGTTAAAGCTTGACTCTGCCGTGTCTATCTCCATTGCTTGGCCAGTGTTTGAATACTTGATGTCAACCCCTTGTTACAAAACACCTGTGGGTAAAGCTTTGGCTAGACACTGCGCGTGGAAACCTAAAAAAAAACTTATGGTGAAAATAATGAGATCATTTCCAGCGCTTCATCTATCATAAGGCGGGCCGAAACATAATATAAAAATGCAAGGATATGTGTAGCCTTCTGATGCACGGTGACAGGAAAAGCATGAAAAGCTAATGTAATTAGCCAATCTCAGATTTGGTAAGAACAGCTTAACGGTGTATACATCTATATCGAAGGCCTTTTTGATGGGCCACTTAGAGGTTCTATCAAGAGAAGATACCATTAGCTTCCCACAATGCATTGCTTCCATTGGTAGTTTTTGGTACAGTTGCCATGTGGATCGTTAGAGATGAAACTCTCTTTAAAATGCAAGTTTGTGACCAATACTGTAATTTAGCCATGTTTCATCACTAACGATCCACAGCAGTACCTGTACACAACCCTCCATTGGAAGCAAATCATTGTGGGAAGCTATTTGCACTTTCTCTTGGTTTTATATGTAGTTAGCCAAGGTTCGGGATACTGGTAAAAGGTGGTATAGACCTTAGAGTTTTAACAACATATGCTTAAAGCATAACAACCCATTTTCTGTTGAAAAACATTTTGAGTTTTTGGAACAGTTGCATTGGTATTGGCTAGTAAACTTAAACTGTGAATGGTAAAGCTCAAACTTCTTATATTAGCATTCATTAATTAAAAAATTTTGTAATTCGAATATTAAAGGTCATTTTGGGTGATTTCATACTTCTGTTTTATTCCATTTTCCACTATATATTCTGAGAATAAGCCTATTCCCAAAATTTTTTTGAGTTGTTCCGAATCTGCGTTTTTTGTGTGTAGAGCATATGCTTGATTCCCTGGTCCCATAAGGGCCAGGTGCTGTAATTTCTGTCAGACGAAAATTATCAGAAATACAAAATTGCAAATTTCTTACAGTAACGACCAAATTGCATGTAATAGGTACACATGGATTACTAAGGCTAACGGTTCGGATGATATAAAAATCTCAATTTTTTTTAGGTTAGTTGGAGGGACAATGTTGTGAATCACGATATGCCCTTTATTATCGGATCCTGATAATAATTCAATTGCCGCTGAAAGCGTCATTCAAATATGAAATTGCCGGAAATAGCGTTATGTACATCCATTAGCTGCTCTGTTGGTTCAGGCAAGTCAAGTTAGGATTATTTTTGTGAGATTGTGTTAGGCCAAGTAAAATAAGTAACGAGTTTTCTCATCCGGGATTTTTCAAAAAAAGGAGGAGGCAGGGCTTTACTTTTTACTATTTTTCATTTTTTTGCTATTTTTTTCCAAGATTGCCGCCAAGCTAAATATGGCTGCTCAAGGTATAAAAATCACAAATATTTTGCAAGTTGAGTATACTGATGCAATGTATGACAATATGATGCTTTTGCCCGTCTTGTTATGACACACAAACAAAAACCAACAACCATCTCCGAATAAAATTGCTATTTTTGCGGAGTTTTTTTTCTGAATTTTTGAAAATAGCAATAACAAAAATCCGGGGCGGTGTAAAAAATCGGAGCGGGCGGGATGAGCAACTCGTTTCTTTTTTTACTTGGCCTTATTTCATAATGGACAGACAGAAATTTCATTTTTCCAGTGGTACTGTTGAATTAGATTGGGGATCTTTGAATCAAATTACAAAATCTTGTCTCTTATGAACGCATGCACATTTTTGAACGTTACCGTTCACAGGCATAGTCTATTACCAACACAACTGTGCACAATATCACAAATTTGAAAATTGGGGCACCCTTCAAAAAAACAGAAATGTTGTTTTGACTGTAATAAAAGAAATCTTTGTTGATTGATGTACTTGTTTATGTGTCGCTATCTTAGGTGCAGCAATTGGAGCAGCTGTCGGCGTGGCAACTCTGATTATTCTGCTGCTCATCTTGGTAGTACTCGTACTTCTGTGCTATGTCAAGAAGAAGAAGTAAGTTAAAGATAATGTATAACATAAAATTTTTATTTTTGTTGTCGCCCGAGTTCATGAGGACAATAACTGGTTGGCCATTCTTTCTGGAATGCCTGCCTGTCCGGATGTTAAAGTTAAATGAAATTTTTTGTGCCATATGAAAAGTTGAAGTCCGATTGCTGCCAAATTCACTTCATTGCTGCAATATTTGAATTTACATATATGTTAATGAGGTAGAAGATTACATTCAAAGGTCATCTGAGGTCAAGTTGTGAGATGGGCTAAATGTTTAAAATTTCTTGGAAGTTTTGGGATCTACATGTCAGATGACACTAGTGATCCATGGAACACTTGTTTATAGGGTCATTGATGCAATATAATAATCTGCATATGTTGATGAGGTCAAAGGTCACATTCTAAGGTCAGAGGTCCTATTACAAGATCAAGGTCATCTGAGGTCAAGTTGTGACATGGGCTAAATGTTAAAATTGCTTAAAAGTTTTCGGATCTACATATCAGCAAACACTAGTGTTCTATGGTTCACTTGTTTCACTTTTTTGTAAGGAAATAAGTGCATAAACCTGCATTCAAAACAGTACCAAGTTCTCAGTTTCCAAAACAATTTTCAAAATTGGCTGCTGAGTGAAATTATTTGCTACATACTCCCATCTTCATTGTAGTAAACACACAGATTGCATAAGTCATTTATTTTAGGACATTTATTAATCCCTTGAAATTGAATTTCATTCTGTTCTTTCACATTAGGCGGTTTTCAAATAAATGACATTGTTGACACCATTTATGCATGTGTTATCAATTCGTCAACTTCAAAAGATACACTTTACCTATCAGTAAAAGTCAGCATGCTGTGTAATGCATTGTGTGTATATCAATCACTTTCCTGCCACAACTCACTGCAAATCCAGTTAAAATTAAGTTAACTTTATTGCAATACCACTATTGCGGTACAGGCTGCAGTTAGGCAATGCGGCACACCACAAAGCAGATGCAGTGAAGTATATGAATGATTCTTATTCAGTGGGCGGGGTTTAGTAAGCAAACAAACAATATTATTGGTTGTTGCCTATCTAATATGAGACGATATTAGATAAAGTGTCGATGCGCAAGTGTTTACGCGCGTGTGTATAAGGTTATGCAGTGCATGCAGCTAGTATGGGTTGGTTCATTTTTGGCAGTGGGGGAATAATTTTGCCTTTTTGTGGGCTAATATTATTGAAATAGAAAATATTTTTGGTGATTTAAACAACCAAAACTAAATAAGAATGAGAATAATAAAAGGTAGGATTTGCTGTTTTGCCTATATCTAATATCATGTCATATTGGATGGGCAGTCCAATATTTTTATTATAGTGGATCCACTACTCAAAATATTGGACTGCCCATCCAATATGACACAATATTAGATAGGCAAAACAACAAATCCTATCTTTTATTCTGTAAATCTTATGTGAAATGGATTGGTAGTAGAAGTGGCATAAGAAAAATAGAGAATGATAAAAGTGGTTACCCAGAAGAAAAAGAAATCATGCATGCTTGCTTTTTCAATTTCAGGGGCAGTGGAGATAGACCTGTAACATATCGTACAGGAGCAAATGTTGAAATCCCAGGGGCTGCTGCACCACCCATGAATGGAGAACCATTATATGAGGTAAGACTTCCATTTTGTGGGCAATTATATTTTTAATATTATTATTTTTTTCAATTGCAGTGATCTATAATACAATATGGCAAACTGATTCTATGGTGTTAGGGAGAAATTTCATTTCCACCCAATGTTCCTTCTTTTTATTGCACTTTATTCTGTTTAGGATAACAAAGGCTATGAATATTAATGTATGTTAATTCTTGCAAATTATGCACATTTATGCAAATTTCAAAATTTTGTATGATGGCTGTCTATAACTGAATTTGCTATAGACCAGTTAACAGCAATGTTTGTAAACATGTTAGGGCCTGGTATCTTGAAATAGGTCGGCCTGACTGTTACACACTGGGCAATTGTATCTGTTAGAGTTATAATATTATCGCCCATAACAATTCGCAGGAATGAATTCGCAGGCAACAAAAGAAGTGACGTAGGATGTTAACTGGTCTATAGACAGCATGATAGCCTCATGAATATGGACAATTTTAGCGTAACGATAACTAAAATTATTATTATTATGCCTATTTTCTCAGACTGGACTGCCACACACACCAGTAACCTTTGAAAACCCAGGATTTGGAGCAGGAGCCGCAGGAGGCGGTGATCCGGAGAAAACTGGACTACCACCAGAATTTGGAGACATTCTCCCAGAAAAGGTGGATCTATCTGCACCTATGGCAGACCGTGCCCCTAGTAATCCCTATACAAATATGCCTATAGGAGTAGATCCATACACTCAAACGGTCAACCCACCAGAGCCTCCACCCGCCTACTCAGCAGAAGATTTAGATGATCTAAAGAAATAGGTAGTGTTTTTTAATTAAATTTATAGGTGTGTATTTTGTTTATTATCATCATTATTGTTGTGGTCTAGAGAGAGCGATAAGGCTGGATGAAAGAAAACATGTAGGGAAACCAATGTGAATGAACACTTTAGCAGATCAAAGCTAGACTGTCTAAGTGAAGTCATTTTTCTAACCAATAGGCTTAATGTGATGAGATAGATAATTAAACATCCATCACATGACTTCATGGAACACCAGATAGTTTTGGATGACTTGTCAAAGGTAAGATTTGAACCTAGTACCTTCATATGATTAGACCAGAGCCAATACAATAAGCCAGAGTCAAAACTCACCGATGTTGGTGATAAATATAACCGGTATGGTCAATTATAATTGACACAAATTCCACAAAAGTGGCAAAAGATCCACTTTTTGCTTACTTTTTTTTTAAAAGGTCAAAAATTCAGAGGAAATTTGACAAGAAAGTCCACCTTTTGTTGATGAGATGTTCAAAAAGTTTTAAAAAAATTCATTTTAGGGGTGTTAGATCCACGTTTTACATAGGTCCATGTTTTCAAAGTCTTGCACCCCAAATAAATCATACATATCACTGCATATGGCCCTTGTGACATCATTTGTTGTGACAACATTTGTCACAAAGGACCATAACATGTGATCGAGAAACCACAATGTTAATTGTAAGCTGCATTGTTGCTGTTGATGCTACTGGGAGTCCATAATATAACATTAAAACAATGTTGTCACAAAGGAATAACATTGTGACAGCATTGTCACAAAGAAACATAACATAGTGACAGCATTGTCACAAAGAACCGTAACATTGTGACAGCATTGTCACAAAGAACCATAACATTGTGACAACATTGTCACAAAGAACCATAACATTGTGACAACATTTGTCACAAAGGACCATAATATTGTGATAGCATTTGTTTTGACAACATTTGTCACAAAGGATGATAACATTATGACCAAGTTACTACAATGTCAATAGTAAGATGGGTTTTTGATACAGATACATCTGGGAGTCGTCATGACAACATTTGTCACCAAACGATAACATTGTGACAAAGTGGTCACAACATCACTTGTGAGCTTTGTTGTCAGATGCATCTGGGTGTGCACAAAATAATTTGACAAATATTGTGATGAGGTTTGTCACAATGATAAAGTGTTAACTGTGGTGTTAGTAACAGGAATCTGTCACTTTGCTGGTGGTATGGAAGTCACTTCAAGAGGAAAAATTACTTGGGCATGACTCTACCCAGTTTTGGCCACAAGTTACTGACACCCTGCTTGCTTGGACACCCAGACAGGTATTCCATACATAATACAGTACGCTGTTGAACAGCTTGAGGCCAACACTCTACCTTTTGGATAATATCAGTGATTTTTTTATCGTTCATATCATTGTGCGTTGTTACCCAAACATCATTGAAGGGACCAGGTTTTTAATCTTGTACAGACCAGTACTAGTGTTGCTGAATGTAGGCAATTTACTTAATTTTGTTGTAAGTACTGTGATGTAAATATGATCACAAGGTGAAAAGATGATTAGACAAAAGAAATGGAACAATTCATCTTGGCAAGTGACCATATCTACATGATTCTAGGAACTTTAACAATTAACATTAGTTTTGTGGTTTTATATAACTCGTATGTAAATTCGGTTGTTAGTGAACGTAATAACTGACAATTTTGTCAAGACAATATTAAGCTTGGTGTTTTAATGTACGAATAACTGATATTGTCAAAGCTGCGTGCCTGAAGGTTAATGTACTTACAAATTCTTTCCAGAACCACATTAAACATGCATAACATGCTTGGCAAAGAGGGGGTATAGTGTTCTTCCCATATGATTTCTTCCAAAATTACAATTTTGCAATGTTGTCAAATGAGTCTATTGACAACAAAATACTTAAACTGCAAGATTGGAGTTCTGTTGATTTAAGTTGTCCCCATATACTAGTGACAAACTTAGTGCAAAAAATTGTATTAGAAGAAATGCATTGTGGGAAGAACACTATACCTCCTCTGCATGGCAAATGCAGGAAATAAAAAGTTTGAAAAGTTCCATGTAATACTTTAGGATTAAAGTACAAAATCATGATAATAATAATATCATGTTGATTGTGGTTTGTTGAAGCAATCAACGTCAAATATTTACAATGAGTTATATATTTTCCTTTGCTGAATGTGATAGACGATGTACCTCCCAGCCAGATGTACCAAACATTGAATTTAAACGGTCTTGAAGGTTACTGAATACTTTGTGTGTGTGAAAAAATTACCCAGGGTGAGTCCAGATAGGACCCAGAACTATTGATGCCTAATCCATATTGGTATGATCATGGGCAGAGGGTGTTTTGAACCAACCCCATAATGCATTGCAATATACCTGTACAAACAAACAATTCAGTTACTTAGGGGTGTTAAAAGTGTTCCAGAAGTTTAAAGGACACAAAAACATTTCTGATCATGATAGGAAATTACCTAAGTAATAGTGCTTTGTGGCTTGATGAAATGACTTATGTAAGAGTCGGGGGTTTTTATGTGTTAGAACATAGGATTTTGTGGGATCATGTGACCTTATGAAGAGTGAAATTTAACCCAAAATGGTAGCATTGGGGATGAACTCAAAACCCCACCTGAATATGGGCAAAAGGAGAATACATATCGAAGTACCAAACACATCACATTTCTAAGAAAATTGATTGAGGAGGTTAGCTCATTACCTGTTGAATGAAAAAGAAAAAATCTATCACAAGAACGTCACTCGGCAAGAGCTAATGTGGCCATCCAGCAGTGTTTCTATTCTGCTACCTTGCATGTAGTGTGTTTGATCAAAGGTAAGTCCGCGAAAACTTTGGATTGGCATTAGGAAGGGCATCCGGTCAATTATTTTGGCTCCACTAAATCTCATATGGCAGCAGCTTGCTGTGTAAGGTGATAGGGCCACATCAACAAAACCGGATTAAAAAACTTTGGATTAACTACTACTTACTACTACTACTAGTGTGAAATCAATTTGAAAAAACAAACAAAATGTATGGATGTGGATCTGGTGTCAGTTAAGAAGAAAATAAACCTTGTGCACAAAAATAAGATTGTTTTTTGTAGAAATGATATATAATGAACGAATACATTTTGCTTTTAGCCTTTATGAAGTAGAGTCCTTTAAGTCATTTTAAAAAACTGTTAACCACTATGTGGACCCACTTATGATACACTCCAAAACATAAGCCAAAACAATTCAAGATCCTTTGTTAAAGCATTGGCAAAATAATTATTTGCATTGAGTGGCCGGAGGCTTATTGACATTTAATTGGGCTATAATGCCACTAATGTAAATGCAGATTCAAACCTCCATGCATGAGATATGTCAGTATCTACTGCAATCTCATAATTATTTTAATCTGTGGTAAATCAGTTCTGCCACTCGTTCTCTGGATAGTTGTTAAAATGGGCAATGCACAACAAATGAGTTTACCACAGCGCTTTGGCCCCATCCAAATTGTCTCTTTATTGTTAGAACAGTTTTCAAGCAAGGGTGACACAACGTTGACAATGATATAAGTAGGGACATGAAAGAGCTCTCATCCTCTGCCAAAAATCAGACAAAAATCCCATTGTTGCGGGAATCTTGCCATATAGGCCTACAAAGTCATGATTCGATATGGTTCTAGCCACCCTCTATATGACCATTCTCCATAGAAAGGACGTCGCAAACTAGATTTTAGAAAAAATCATATTGTGCCCGCCAGGAAATTTCGTGACATTTCGCAGAATGTAGTTAGTGGTCTAAAATATTCAAAAAAACAGTTGTCAAAACGTCGTTGCTGGCGATAATTTTGTTTTATCTGGTTTTGTCATAATACATGGAGATTCCCAAACAGTGTTTACAGGGATGTAATAGAATTGAGTCATAACAGACAAGTGAGATGACAATATTGGTTTATTTTACCCCACTACCAATCATTTTGATTGGTGATTTATAGAGTTATATGTTGTTATCCAATCAGGGACATGGTAAGAAAAGATGTAGGGTGTACACAGATATATAGATCATATGGTAACCAGGGGTTTATATCATGTTATGTAATGAGCCAATCAGAGATACTGTAAGAAAGGTTGGTAGACTCAGGGGGTTAGGTTTTACAGACTTATGATGTAACATTTAGGGATCTATTTGAATAGGTCCACAAAATTAAGTGCACTTATTCAGTCTATTGTCCTTAGTGACAGTGAGGGGAGGATTTTTTTAGGTACGGAATTTCTCTCAAATTTCACTGGATCGTTGTAGACCACCCCTACCGCGAAACGTTCGAAGGTTTATTGGACAAACGGTGCAAAAGAAAACTGCAAACCTTGTTTTTTGAACTTGCCTGGCTATCGTAATTGTTCCCCATAGAAAACCATGCTTGACTTTCTGTCGTGCACGACCAGAAAAATTACTAAATCATCATCTGCTATTACATAAAGACGGCATATTTGCTTATTCACTTCAGTGTGATCTAATACATTGGTAAGCATTCCAAATATGAAAAAAACAGGGTTAAAAAAATTAAAAAAATTGGGGGCGCTTTGTCTGGAAATCTCCCATGTCTCTTAGCACTTTCAAGTGACTTATGGAACTGTTTCAGCACATTATGTGGTCAGAAGGGAACAGAGCACTTTTGTATCTTAAATTATATTCTGTTCTGAACATGAAAAGAAGATCTTTTTACTGAGAATTCTCCCCCCCCCCATGTCAAGAGACTTTCTTACAGTAGCTCTCTATTTGACTTATTACATGATACAGCGTGATATAGCCTCTAGGTAACCAAACAAAACCTATTTTCATATTTCACAAAGTAATGGGACAATTTGAATTCCCCATAGGGCCAACTCATTATTTTTTATTTGAGTCTTATTTCCTTTCTGCTCACCCTGTGTATGTGGTGATGTTCCATCACTTTAGGATGTATAAAGAATTATATCAATATGAATTCACACACAAGAAAAAACACTTTAGCAGTAAATACAGCAATAGTTAAAGCAAACACTATTAGTGAAATGTCATAGTGTGTATTTGAGTATTTTCATCTGGTTGTGTATTTTATATTCAAATTCCAAAGTGCTTTTATGTACATTTACACACCTTTTTATCAATAAAGATGATAGTAATATAAAATAGGAATATATATATATAAATTGGGGTGTATCCATACAGAATATTTTTGAAATGTAAACAAATGAGTCTGTGGTATATTTTTTACACAGTAAAATCTATGCATTTATTAGAATTTGATATTGTATGATGTTTGTACCTTGAGTATCTTAAAAAGAAAATAAATGTATTCATAAATTGACTATCCTGCAAAGTATACCATTCAATATATGGCTTGATGTAAATTGGTTTTGCTTTTGCTCTCTATGTCTGTGGTGTTCCCCATGGTTCAATATTTGGGCCTGTGTTTGTTGCTTATATAGTTTATTTATAAATACAATTAAGAAATGCAGGTAATGTTGCTATGTTGATTACTCCTTCACTTTGCTTTCACAAAATCTTTCATCCTAATTTTTTTATCTATTAAAGTAAGCTAATGGTAAATTATCATGCCAAGCTAAGCTCATGCACATAGCATTTAGGTCCAGAACTCTGCAAGTAATTTTGCTGTGCAGGGTTTCATCACTCCTCCCACACAACATCTTGTTTAATTCATTTCCTAATATCTCAAGTAGTCTCTTATGGAGATGACCTACAGTTTTCAATAGTTGATAGATTTGCCTAACTGTATCACAACTGAATATTCAATCGTAGTTGTGCAGAAGTAAAGGCCAAGGTTATATAGGGAAGACTGTATATTCCATGTCCATTGGCTAAAAATGAGTTCAGTTTGGTGATGTTCAATTGTTTATAATCATCTAAGGCAAAAAAAAAAGTTTGTCTCAGAAGAAAGTAAAAAATGCAAATGCAAATATGTGGGATTTTTTTATTGCATTTTTGACCCACTTTTTTCACGGCCGAATTTTCATTTTTTTTTTCTGAAATTTAAAAAGAAAACCTTTCAAGTGAGCAAAAACCTTAAAAAGAAAAATTCACTAAAAGGCCAATTTTATACAAAATGTGCGCAGCCTTCTGAGACAAACTTGTTTTTTTTTTTCTTGGTCAAATGAGCAATATATGACAAAATTCAGACTCCAGATGATGCTGGTGAATAATATTACAGAATAATTTCAGTGAAATACTTTCTAGTCTAATCCTAATCTAAATCAACTGGTCATTAATTTTTTAAAGATTGGAGAACTTTTTTCAGTGATATTATAATATGCTTTCATGCCATGGTATATTTTGTATTATATCATGATTGTGGTGATTTGAGCCATGTGATAGTTTGGCTTGAAAAGAAACCAGGTGATATCATGATATAAAAAAAAATATTGACTGCCTATATTCGTGCAATAGTAAAAATATATAATTCGGTCAAATTTTGACTGTTCCATTTCACTCGGCCTCGCCTCGTGAAATAGAAAAGTTGTAATTTGACCTCATAATATATTTTTACTATCCCACCCTTAGGCATTCAATATTTGAATACTATCACAAGAGGGTTGCCATTGATATGCATGTACATTAATTATTGCATACTTTTTTCTTTGTGAGATTGTGAAACTATTTGTGAGATTGCTCCCAATGTGAACTTTTTCACCTTTAACTCATTTGTGATGGTGCATTAGCTGTTAATATTAAAATTATTGATTTGTTTTGCATCAATTTTTCCCCAATGGTTTGGGAGTTGAAAAGATCATTCTGTAGTTAGTTTTATAAATGAAATTAAAGGTGCTTGTTCTGATTTTTGTCTATCATGTTCTCAATTTGACATGAGATAAATACAGCCTTTCATCTGATATAAAAATTGATACTACTTCCGGTTAATCAGGGGGGTCTCAAAGACGATCGGAAGAAGCAACCTTTAAGATGTAAATAAAGATCTTTTTATTTACAGAATGTAAAATTTTAAATCGACGGTGCATCAGTGTATAATAAGATTGCAAGAAAAGAAACGTTTGTGTGTTTGAAGATTCTGCTCATTTTTACACAGAATGAGAGGATTTTAGTGAGATATTATTCTAATTGTGCAGAATTTCCTCTTGTGCCTTGCAGGAATGTATATTCCTAACATTTTTTATCAAAGTAGAACCAAACCACTCTAAAAATTTTGAGAGTGATTTAAGCCGACCCAGCGACCCTCTTTAACTGAATAGATTTAGCATTAAAAGAAAATGAGTCAACCCCAGATGTTTCAATTAGTCTAGTTCAAATTTTAGATCAGTGGGTTGTTCTGATAAAAATATGGAATATGGTGTCAGGTGAATACCAAAAGAAGGTGTATAGCTGCTCTTTGTATTCATTGCCTACAATTGGGGTAGCGGTGAGCTGAAGTAGATTACGAATCCAAATGATATTTCAAGTGTCACAAGAAGTCATTTGAAAGCCTCTTTACTGAGTAACAAAACGAAGGTTATTAATTAGCTTGCTCATTGTGTTCTTGGGGTGCATAACACAATATTGCCCTTCATTGGCATAGTATTTACATTAAACCAAGAAAGTTTAAGTATCACAATTTTGTCTTTAGACAATACGATAATTGTCAACCTATTTAGTCTAACATGAGATGTTTTGATTTAGGCTTTCCAATAGACAATTTGCGCGATCCCCATAATGCATCCCGTATTGTGCCCATTTCCATCCGGGAACTTGTACCAGAGTTCATGTTTACAAAATTTCTGTTGTTTGTTCGCATCGGACAGTGCCTAAAACTACAATACAGTACCTTTTCATGTGAAGTTAATCTTACAGAAATGTAGACGAATATCATAGGAACAAAAAACTACCGAGGCACTGATGTTGAAATTTACGACAAAAGGTGGAATTTTCTGTCGTAACCGTGCCCTAATTGTCACCTGCCGGACGAATACAGTTCATCTGTGCAACGTTACAGATAGGGTAAGTTTTCTGGTATTTGATATTACGCTCTTAACCGTATGTTCCGCTGACTTGAGGCTGGTACAAGTTCACGGATGGAAATGGGCACAATACGAGATGCATTATGGGATCGTGCAAATCGTCTATTAACAATTAACCTGCTGTCATCAGGAGAAAGATTGTCTCATAAAAATTCAAGATGCCTGTCGAAACATACATGGTTGTGAAGGCAAATTTGATGGAAACCTGGCCTGTATGTGGGATGTGGTGCAGTCAATGATTTTTTTGTAGAAGATCCAAAATTTAGAAAAAAAAAGTGACAAGAATTTTAAAAATCCAAACAAAGGACCTTTTTTGGTGGGGTTAGGTCAGCTTTTTTATGTTCCGCAGCCCTCCAAATTAATCCTGCCTACAGTTCTGCCGGAAACAATTTTGTTCTATTTATGATGCAAGTGAAATGTCACTTAAGTCAACTTCCACACGGCAGCTAATGGACTTATTTCATTGTGCGAGTGCAAAAAAAGGTGTTTGTGCAATAGCTGCTTTTTGTTACTCTTTCACCTCTGGTAGATTCTGCATAGGATATAACCCATAAGTTAGTGGTTTTTGATGTAAAGCCATCTTAAAAACTGCTAACCTAAGACTAGACTTGTTTGTACTCATTTGAATGCATTTTACATGCCGATTCCAAATGTGGCCATAAAATTGCATGATTTTTAAATTTTTTAAAACATTTGAAAATATTTTGATCTCTGAGTGAATATATCCCTACCTACATAGTCAATATGTCAAGTGTCACTGACTTAACATAAAGTAGACATTTCAGCTGTTTTTCTCAAACTGAATCTAACTTAGACTTGGGGTTTTAACCAGTTTTAGTCCTTTATGAGTGGACCTTTTTCTTTCAACATATCCTGGGAGTGTGATGCATTAGGTGAGAAAATTTATCATGGATGGTTGAGAATGACCCATCAATGAGAATGTTCACACCTACTACATGCCACTTTCACCGTATGTTGTAAGGAAAAGGTCCATCCTTGAAGGACTAAAACTGGTTAAAACCCAGGTCTGAAGTTAGACTCCCTTTGAGAATACCAGCTTTAGGATCTATTTCTGTATTCTATATTTTAACAGTTGGCAGCTATTGGAGAAATACAACCTTTTTGCACTCACACAGAAAGGACATCGCCGGATAAGGAATGAAAGACGCCCTCTATAGTTTTCATGAGAACGGATGAACTTGAAACGTTTTGCATAATAAAGCGACATGCTCAAAGTTTACCTTTTGCTGTTTTTCAAAAAAATCCCACTTTACATAAATCCCCAAAAGTCGGTTTTATGTAAAGTTATAATAAAAAAAAAAAAAAAAAAAAGACTAGACTTGTTTGTACTCATTTGAATGCATTTTACATGCCGATTCCAAATGTGGCCATAAAATTGCATGATTTTTAAATTTTTTAAAACATTTGAAAATATTTTGATCTCTGAGTGAATATATCCCTACCTACATAGTCAATATGTCAAGTGTCACTGACTTAACATAAAGTAGACATTTCAGCTGTTTTTCTCAAACTGAATCTAACTTAGACTTGGGGTTTTAACCAGTTTTAGTCCTTTATGAGTGGACCTTTTTCTTTCAACATATCCTGGGAGTGTGATGCATTAGGTGAGAAAATTTATCATGGATGGTTGAGAATGACCCATCAATGAGAATGTTCACACCTACTACATGCCACTTTCACCGTATGTTGTAAGGAAAAGGTCCATCCTTGAAGGACTA
This sequence comes from Ophioderma brevispina, assembly GCA_023653785.1. NCBI lineage: Eukaryota > Metazoa > Echinodermata > Ophiuroidea > Amphilepidida > Ophiodermatidae > Ophioderma > Ophioderma brevispina. The sequence goes on along the minus strand of JAMKCH010028707.1, from coordinate 10,108 downwards.
AAACTGGTTAAAACCCAGGTCTGAAGTTAGACTCCCTTTGAGAATACCAGCTTTAGGATCTATTTCTGTATTCTATATTTTAACAGTTGGCAGCTATTGGAGAAATACAACCTTTTTGCACTCACACAGAAAGGACATCGCCGGATAAGGAATGAAAGACGCCCTCTATAGTTTTCATGAGAACGGATGAACTTGAAACGTTTTGCATAATAAAGCGACATGCTCAAAGTTTACCTTTTGCTGTTTTTCAAAAAAATCCCACTTTACATAAATCCCCAAAAGTCGGTTTTATGTAAAGTTATAATAAAAAAAAAAAAAAAAAAAAGACTAGACTTGTTTGTACTCATTTGAATGCATTTTACATGCCGATTCCAAATGTGGCCATAAAATTGCATGATTTTTAAATTTTTTAAAACATTTGAAAATATATTGATCTCTGAGTGAATATATCCCTACCTACATAGTCAATATGTCAAGTGTCACTGACTTAACATAAAGTAGACATTTCAGCTGTTGTTCTCAAACTGAATCTAACTTAGACTTGGGGTTTTAACCAGTTTTAGTCCTTCATGAGTGGACCTTTTTCTTTCAACATACCCTGGAAGTGTGATGCATTAGGTGAGAAAATTTATCATGGATGGTTGAGAATGACCCATCAATGAGAATGTTCACACCTACTACATGCCACTTTCAGCATATGTTGTAAGGAAAAGGTCCATCCTTGAAGGACTAAAACTGGTTAAAACCCAGGTCTGAAGTTAGACTCCCTTTGAGAATACCAGCTTTAGGATCTATTTCTGTATTCTATATTTTAACAGTTGGCAGCTATTGGAGAAATACAACCTTTTTGCACTCACACAGAAATTTATACTCAACTGACAAAGTATCTAAAACACTTGCGACATTGGAATTATTGGATTTCTTTGGGGGTTCTGTTGCTTGCATAAAAGTATGGTAAATATAGGGGGCACCTGTATGTAATATGTATATTTTGAAGTAGGATATGAGTATGTATATAAGTGAAGATCAACTCAAATGTGTTTTGAAATCATGATAATGGACCACTTCAAGTATTCTGAGCTGATTAGATAATGACTTTGATTGCATCTAGGTACATTACGGGATCACTTCATCTGTTCAAAGTAAGCACTCGCCCGATCCAAGCTGTAGAGCGCTTTTAATCAGACATGTAAGAGGGTCGTCGTTCACATTGAACTGTTTGTGACGCTGTAGCTACTAATCAATGCTGGCTTATTTTTAATATAATAAAGGTATATGCCAGGAAGTGAGCTTCAAGGACGTTGGTTTCCTGTAGCTTATTGTTGATTGATTTAATAAGCAAGATTTTTTTAATGATTAAAACCAGATTTTTTGTCGATCAATAATTAGTTATTTTGTTTTACTTTTTACTTACACACTTTTAAAACAGTGTTACTAGTTTATCTAATGGTTTGTCGATAAATAAAACATAAAAGATAAAGCTAAAATGATAAACAAATTCAACAAGAAACTGCAAAAATTGTGTGGCTAACAAAATCTTAAATGATGGGTAAACAAGTCTACTGGAAGAAATATTATCCGACCATTGCATCGTACATCACAATGTGTTCAAAGATTGACGTAGATGACATTTTTGGCCCAAGTTTTCCAACCACTTCAAACACATCACTCTCACATAAGATACCATGTGTGTGTGTGTGTGTGAGTTTGGACCAGAGTATGCACAAGGTCCACTCCATAGGTGCATGATTTGGTAACTTTGACAGTCAAGTAATTCAGCGAGCACTAATGTGATAGACCAAATTTTAATTATATAATTACTGTGCATGAACCACTTACATTTCAACAGGGATATCATGCTTGAAAAAATGCTTTATTAGTATAATTTATTAAGATTGGGGATTTTCATAACTACACAATTTAAGGTTTCAAAAACAAGAGACTGGTCCATGGCCCAATCGCTTTGAGCATTGTTCCTAGAACCACTGATTTTACCAGATTTATTAAGATTGGGGATTTTCATAACTACACAATTTAAGGTTTCAAAAACTAGAGACTGGTCCATGGCCCAATCACTTTGAGCATCGTTCCCAGAACTGCTGATTTTACCAGAAGTGGTCAAAGTTTTGGTGTGTGAAGATACCTACTGGTTTTCTCATTGATCTAGTGGAATCTTAGGGCTATGTGATGTTTGGTTTGGATGTTATGAGTGTAAATGGGCCCCATTTTGGTTGACCAATATTACTTTTATGAAGTACTCTATGGGGATTAAAAGGTCCCATTTTTTAGTTCTCCCATAAAAACAGATTGAATTTATCGGCACAAAACTTTTCAGATATAGTTTTGGAGTCAAGGTAATTCAATCAAAATGTAAACTTAATACAATTTGATTGGGTCATCCTCCTTTAAGTGGATGGCTAAGTATAATGTAGTTATGCCATATAGTTATTACAGAACGGCTAATGGTACTGTATGGGACTGGTTAAAATTGGTTAGAAATGGTGCACAAAATCACTCGCTTCAATAAGATTTCTATTTTAATCACATTTTAGGTTATGAAAATGGGTGCAAACTTTCAATTAAGAAAAATAGGAAAAAACACTACGGTTTAATGTGAGTTTTGAGGGTTAAGGAAATATTTGTTACAGGGTTTTTTCAAAACTTAGTTCACCAGTGGTCAAGATGCTGGTTCATTGTGGTTCATCCACAATCAGAACAAAAGAAACCACTTCCAACCAGAAAGAGCCAGTTGGAACTGGCAAGCAACCATTGGTTGAGAGTTGAAGCTGTCCTTAGACTTATTATGTGTTGATTTACAATTTGTGAGGTCCATGTTTGAAGTCCCCCCCCCCTTCTTGGATATCATCAAAGATGTGTTTACAATGGAAAATCAAGCTGGAGCACATACAATTTTAAGGGCTGCAATCACTGTCAAAATATTTGATCAGGTATAAGAAATAAAATGCAGCACAAAGACTGATATTTGATTTTGTTAAAATAATTGCTACCTTTTCAAAGTCTTGGCTTTGCAAAAAATACCAACTCTGTCAGCATTGTCCTGAATCCCTCCCAGTCATATATTCCAAAAAGAAAAATCTCAAATCAGATAAATAAAGTGAGCATCCCACATCCATACATAACGGCACTGTTGTAATAGTTAACCAACATCTTCTTTGACCATGGGCTGAACATACATCACAACTAGCCAATGCCATCAGGTTTTGTCTTGTACAATCCAAGGACAAGACTCCAGACTCCAAAAACTGCAGTGTTGTTTGCATGATTAGCCATCCAGAGTGTCAAGACACATGTGGGTGAGACCAGCCAACCTCTTGGCAGTTGGAGAACAATTCAGATATCATAATCACAGCATTAGTTCAGATGGTGTCCCAGTTATTGCCAGGGGAGAGCAGTACTGGAAGAGAAAAAGGTTAGAGAAGCCACATAATCAAAACCCAATGATCAAACTTCAACAGAGATGCAGGATATGCCTCCCCCCTACTGTCTACGATGGTCTAGGAATTATTCAACACAATGCTTAAAGATATTGTAATGTCCTTGCAAGCTTTATATCTGCACAAATCAAGGCTTTAGAAAGGCATCTATATCTTCATTTAAAAACAAACTCTCACAAGATTGACCAATAATGCCTTGATTCTCCGAATTGGGCTGCAACCCTCCAGTAACCTACAGTTACAGCGATTTCTAAAAGATTTATCGTAAGTGTATATAAAATTGATTATTAAATCATTATACTTCATACTCTGGTAATTATCATGATTTTAAATGTCATTGAATATTTTTTTTAAGTAGAGTTTGAACGTAAGACTAGTACACTGTCTTTCACAATGTAATGTTTGCACAGTTTTTTTTATATATTTTAATCTTTTTTATAAGATACACTGAATGTACATAATGATGAGAGTAAAAATAATGATGAGGTAAAATGATGTTGAAATTTCTCTCGATTGAAATTCAAGAGGTACGCTAACCTATTATCGGGACACCATTGCACCTTGATGAATGGAAATTAAGCCATGGAAAATGCCACACTATCCATGATATCAATTCAATTATGTGTAATTATGCTTAATAACAATGCAATCAAGTTGCACAAATACGCCATTAACAGTTTGCATTTATTTAAGACTTTTAACCTTCTCTGGTATCATGTTCAATCCAGCCTTCCCCAAAGTGTAACCAGGTCGATACCACAACCCAAGTTAGTCTTTATTGGTTTAGAAAGTTCCAAAGAAAGTCTAAAGAAACTTTATACTTTCAAACTGAAACAAAGTAACATCAGTGCCTATTCCAGAGTTTTTAAATGTACTTTGCCAGTAATAAATGCAAAATAAACATAGCATGTTATCTTGATGGTTGTCTCTCAGCATTACCTAATAGGCAAATGCTTCTTAATGTGTTGATTAGGCACACTATGAAAGCAAATCAGACATATGAAAACAGCACAATTGTTGGTACAATGCATTTAGAAAATAAGGTCAATTAAGGCTTGGAAAAACAGGAGATATAATGGAAGAAAAATCATTTCCTATGCATGTACTACAAAAAATAAATACTTCAAAACGAGGTAATCATATTAAAGCACTAAAGTAGCCCTGTTAAATAATTGATACAATTGAAAAATAACCTCAAAGAAGAGGGGGCATTACTTCATACTTAAGTCATGATGAAATATGGAAACAAGTTATGACCCAGATATGGTGCAGAGTTGCCAACACCATGCTTTTGGAGCCCAATCTGGTTACTCTGAAGATCTGAGACAGCTAAATCTATCTCACACAGCTTGCACTGGTTTTGATTTTTGTCAACTTGGTCCAGTGTTGGGAATACTAACTTAGATCAGTCTGTGTAAAATATTGTAAGGTTAAAAAACGAAATCTCACAGATGGTATGTCATACACTCACTGCTGGATGACATTTTTATTTTCACTATAAGAGAATCTGTTGACATTTATCAAACAACAGACATAAGCAGTTAAAATCTTTGGCAATGTCAATCAATACATTCATTTGGCAATGCTAATCAGTGCTTTCAATTGGCAATGCTGATTCATTAGGTAATGCTAATCCATATATTTATTTGGCAATGCTAATCATTGCATTTGGCAGTGCTAGTCAGTGCTTTCATTTGGCCATGCTAGTCAATCCGTTCCATTGGTAATGCTAATCAATGCATTCATTTGGCAATGCATTCAACTGGCAATGCTAATTTTTACATTAATATGGCAATGTCAGTCAATGCATTCGACTGGCAATGCCAATCATTGCATTCAACTGGCAATGCCAATCAGTGGGTTTTAAGTGGCAATGCCAAACAGTGCATTTAAGTGGCAATGCCAAACAGTGCATTTAACTGGCAATACCAATCAATGCACTCAACTGGCAATGCCAATCAGTGTATTCAACTGGCAATGCCAATCAGTGCATTCATATGGCAATGCCAAATCAGTTTGCATTCATATGGCAATGCCAATCATTTGCAGTTCATATGGCAATGCCAATCGTGGATTTTAAGTGGCAATGCCAAACAGTGCATTTAATGGCAATACCAATCAGATGCACTCAACTGGCCAAGGCCAATCAGTGTATTAAATGGCAATGCTAATCAATGCATTAAATTGGCAATGCTAGTCAATGCATTTAACCCTTTGCCGGGAACTGGGGGCTACAATTTCATTGTTTTAGTGCAGTGATGCTGAACAATTGCTGAAAGCTAGCTAGACATAGCCCATTCGGGCTGGAACCTGCCTTGATTTCAAGACTCATGAATGTCTTGCTCTAGATTGTTTCAATTGACGAAACTGTAACCCGATATCAGTTGGTCTGCCCAATCAAGTTTGCCGACCGGGGGGGTGGTCATTGGTGGTCAGTAATTGCCAATCTTTATCGTTAAAAGTCCTTGGTTGGTGCGAGCCCGGAAATTGTCTAATCAGGGTTGACGATAAAGGGTAAAATTGCAATGCCAATCAAGCATTCATTGGGGCAATTATGTCAATGCATTCAATTAGAGAATAAAAGACACCATCTAAAATGGCCCCCCCCCCCAAAACAAAAATCTCATCGTTAATTCTCATTCTAGTTGAGATTGTGTTATTTTTGCTTTTTATTGACAAAATTTATGGGTTAAAAATATTTTTATGTTTTTTCTGTTTTGTATTTTTGTTATTTCATTGAAATTATTGCACCCCTCTTTGAAAACAAATGTTTCAATCCAAGGAACGAAAGTCATTGCACGCAGTGATCGTCACGCTGCGTTAATTGCATTTGCGTACAAACGCGACATTGCCATACGCCAGTGAGGATAAACACGCCATTTGCGTGTGTCATATATTCGACTACACCGTATGATTGCTGCTGCTGCAATCTATTACCCAGCTAATGGTGGATGGTGCGGAGCTTTACCTAAAACCAATCAATTTATTGTTAAAATGATAAACCATGCCCACTGAATAAGAATTGCAATACATTCAACCTGGCATGGTTATCAATGCATCATATTGGCATGCTATCAATTGCATTTCAACTGCCAATGCTTATCAATGCATTCATTTGGCAATGCCCAAACCAGTACATCTATTTGGCAATACTAATAAATGCATTAATGGGCAGTGCTAAGGGTATTGGGTTGATTTGGCAGTGCTGGACAATGTATTCATTTCAATTGGCAATGACATTGTACATTAATTGGCCAATGCTAAAATGCATTCAATTTGGTAATGACTAATCGTACATTTATTTGGAAAAAATGCAGTCACTTGCCATTGCTACTAGTCAATGACATTTATATGCTAGCCAATGCATTCAATTGATATTTGTAGTCAATGCATTATTTGGGAATACTTATCATTGCATTCAATTTTTGCCATTCAAGTGGCAAATGTAATTGGGTGTGCAAATCATAATAGAGGAGATCAGTAAAATATCATAGGGGCCTTATTTAAGGAGTTTGTTTAACTCCCACTACAGAAAAAGGTTTGACACCATTGGTAGTTAGTATGGACCCTCTTACATCCATTGCTAGGTAGGTAGTAAACTCTCAAATTGTGGTATCAATTTTCCAATAGGGGGCAATTTAAAGTTTACACAGGGGAAAATTTGTAAAATGGCCCCAATCCCTGTTGAAATGATGCCATATTGCCCATCTAATCAAAGGATTCCCCAAAAATGTATTAGTTTGTACCACCTATGACCATTGGTTTTGGAGTTATAGGGTAACAAATTACAAAAATGGTAAAAAAGGTCATTCAATTTATTACAGGGTCAACATTTAAAGTTACTCTGATTATATTAAATACTTGCAAATTATTGGCCTGAGGTAGAGGACTCCTAAAAACTATAGTTTTATTATGTTAAATGTTTACTTACGGACCCCCCCGATAAGGGCAAAGGAAGGTCAAACACCATTTGGATTATTGTTGCCTATTGACCTTATTTTGTCCCAGACATGGTAACTCTGCATTGCAGATGGTACAAAATATTCCTTATTGTGCACATAAGCTAAGTAGAGAACAACTTCTTGCAATTTTACCAATAACTTCTGATTTGACCCCTGTGACAAAGAGAAATTGATATTTTTCCTTTTAGCCATTGTTACCCTATAAAATCCCAAACCAATGGTCATAGATGGTACATTTCAACATGATTGGAAGCATTTTAAAATTGACCCCTGTTTGTAACTTAAATTGGACCCCTATTGAAAAGTGATACCCCCAATTTGAGAGTATTACCTTACCAAGCATGATGTAGAGGTTCCATACTAACTACCAAAGGTGTCAACCTGTTCTGTCGGAGGGGTACACGATGACGTTTGACCTGGGTCCCAGCTCCCCTCTATAATCCAGTATAATCTTTGGCAATGCTAATGTACCAATTGGCCCAGCCTAAATCAATGTATCCCAATTTTCAATTGCATTGGTTATCAATTCGTTTGGCAATGCTAATTGCACTCAATTTGTATAATTCAGGTTGGAATGGTCTACAGCGCATTCATATGGAATGTGTTCCATCGGCAATGCTATCATGTTGTCATTTGGCCAGTGCAAATCATTGCATCATGTGGCAATTACATTTACAGTTTTCCATGTACATGGTTTTGGATTATTATTTGTAACCAGTCACACAGCAGAGTAAACATTACAGGGAAAACTCTGTAACCTATTTTTGTGAAAACATTCTGGTTATTTTTTTTCAGAGTGTGGCCAGCTAACATACCTTATTATAATAGGCAGTTTTATACAACAAAATTTGTATCGAAAATGGCATCAATGTGGCATACTTTTGTATTTTTAATAATCAGAGTGGGCTCTGTTTGTACTTCATATGCAATGACATGTAAAGTATGTGAATAAATCATTGATAAGCAATTTAAGGGTTTTAAAAAGTTAAAATTTGACACGAACATGTGACTAGTAATGTTGATTTGTTGATATTATGGATTTTATTCCTTGTAAACAAAACAAAAAACGCTCATTTCAGGGGAAGAGGAAAACATGAATACTGTAATTCAAAGTAGTCTACCTCTAACACCTGAAAGGATGTATTCATTTATACATGTGTTTAAGTGAGTTTTTTTTTTTCAGTTCTAATCATCCAAACAAATACAACTCCTTGACTAACAAATTTTTGCACATATTCATTTATAGTAATATTTTCTTGAATGGTTTAAATACTGCTGGGAAACGGCTCATTTGTAAGAAAATTAAATATATGGTCCGAACAAAACGATTAGTAAATATTTTGAAGGAGCACACATCTTGCAGTGTGATATAGACTTTCAAGCTTTGCCAGGATGCGCTGTTTTATTGTTGTGGTGTTTGATTGTTGTTAAATTTGTTTCTGATTGTGTGTTTGACTTCACTCTCCAGCAAATTTGATTAAACAAATGGACAAATATTTTTTAAATTCTTTAAAATTACATAATTCAATGAAAGCTAAAAAGTAAAGCTTTTTCATACCATCTGTGTTGCAGTTCTTGTGTATTGCTGCAAATCCAGGATGATCTCTGGTGACAACAGTTACCTGCTCTTATAAGACCCTCATCTAGAAGACAAAGAGTAAAGTATGTCCACACAACAGCATCTTGAACAAACTCAATGGCACAAGATGGTGTGCTTGCACACATACCTTAAGATCAATAGCACTCGCCCTGTGCTACTCATGTGCAGAGTATGCCTGCCTTGCATGGCAAAGATCAACCCATGCCAAGCGGTTTGATCCAATGTTAAATGCGTCCTGCCAGCTTGTCACAAGATGTCAAGATGTCTTTGCCCAACTCCAACAGAGAACTTGCCTTGTGGAAAGAAAGACTTTCTATCAACCAAGTAACATCTATTGGTATTGAACCTGGTGAGCGTCTTCCATCTGGACCTGACTCCTCATGGGCTGAATGGCGATGTCTCAACAGATTGAGAACTGGAATCGGCCGATCTAAGGTTTCCTTGCAGAAGTGGGGCAACCTGGAAGCAGATCAGGACACTACCTGTGGCTGTGCAACAGCACCACAGACAATAGAACATCTCTTGGTCTGCCCATTGTTGGAGCAAAAATGCTCAGACAAGGACCTTGCACAGCTGTTTGACCCCATGCAAATTGTCTCTTTTATTTTTAGAGCAATTTTAAGCAATGGCGACACAATTTTGACAACTGATATAAGTAGAGACATGCCAGACTTATTACCTCCGCAAGGATCATAAAAATCCATTGCGGGAATCTTGCCATATAGGCCCACAAAGGTCATAATTTGTATGTTATAGCGCCCTCTATATGCTTATTTACCATAGAAAGGCGTATAAAACTAGATTTTGATGAAAAATCATATTTGCCCGCAATGAAATTTCATCAAATTTACACAGGATCTAGTTAGTGGCATAAATACACCAACTTAGTTTTCAAAAGTGTGTCGCCGTTGATATTTTTTGTTTTATTCTCGTTTTTGTCATAATAAATGAGACTTTCAAACAGCTGTGCTTGCAAAATTTAGTGAAGCAGCCAGACATTGTACCCATCTCTGGCTAGATCATATTTGAGAACCAGTGGCGTAACCAGAGGGGGGGGGCAGGGGGGCAACTGCCCCCCTGTGGGGAATCTT